>JAEIIH010022193.1:0-24974 GCA_018904745.1 Drosophila orosa | reverse complement strand
ATATTATTATTACAATATTTTATTCAAATCATCATATTATCGTAGATAGATTATAATTTGTAATATTTTTAAAAACAAAATTAATTAAGTTTCTTTATTTTAATATTTAATATTGCTTCCTTTTCTCCAAGTGCACACATGTGAAAGGGCAGGAATGTGTGCGAAAGTGGATGAGGATGTGGATGTCTGTCGGCCAGTTGGCAGTGGCAGGCTTTCACTGCATATGAATCAAGTAAAGGTAATTGAAAATCAAAGCCACTGAATTTTGAGGCAGAGCTGTTCTGGACTCTCTCCCGGCTGTTCGGAGTTGGGAGAGTGTCCAGGGTGTGCATAGTGTCCAGCGTGTCCAGAATGTCCAGAGAGTGCTTAGTGCCAATTGTCGGGGTCTCGTCTCAAAGGCGATTTGCAGCTCGGCTGGCCGAGCAATGCTGCCTTTGAATTGGCAACTTTTGAGCTCTGGTCTACTGAAGTGGTTATCGAGTGGCGAGGCCTGGGTCTGTTTTCGATAACTTTGATTAGCCAAAAGTGCTACTTAGTCCTGGGAATGCTTTTACTTTAGGGCTTCCGTACCGCTGCCATGTCAAATTAGACCAACTGCTGCTCCTGGCATGTGTGTGGTGAGTGCACTCCGGTGACTCCTCTCTGGTGACTAGCTGACTAGGACTCTCCCTGTCCATCTACACACCTTTCGTGCGCACTGTGACACTTAGCAGACAATTAAGTTGCTGACCCCCAAAAACAATGCCAGCCTGCATTTCCCATGCCCCCCCCCCACAGGTCTGGTCTCTGTGGGAGAGAGAGAGTGAGGGAGGACTTTTCATAATTAATCCAACAACTGCCCGGGGCTTTCCCAGCGCTTATGCCACCCTGCTTGCGGTGTGCTGGGAAAGCATTTTCGCCATTTTCCAAGACAATTTGCGAAATTGCAGCACTGCCTGGCAGGCTCTTTCTGTTTCTGTTTTTCTGCTGCTTCTTTTTCCACGCTTTCAATTCGCTGCTTTTGTGTTTTTTTTTTTGTGTTTTTTTCTTTCCCCTGTCTTGCCATTCTCATACACATTTTCGCGTGGGCAAAAAACGCGAGAAAAGCTTGGGCGCTGCTGGGAAGGCCATGGAAATGGGGGCGTGGCTTTAAAATCTCCAGCACGCTTTTGCCAAAAGCGAAATGCAGTTTTTCGGCCACACACAGCACCGATGGAAAAACAGTCGCCCAGCCGCTTTCCGGTTTTCAATTTCACGACAAAACTCTCTGGGGACAAACTTTGGAAATTGTTTTGCCCAGAGGTGTCAGATGAGTTAGAATTTCAGAGGGTATCTGGGCGATAATGCGATTTAAAGGATTACGTGAGGTGGATAAGGATAAGCTTAAGAAAATATGGGAAATATATTACCCAGAAATAATAAACATAAGTAGGTAAATAATTTAGCTTATAACAGAGATAGCTTAATTTATTTACAGCGTACTCCATGGATTACCTTAATTTCTTGCTTATAAAAAAGAGATTTCAAAGCCACTCCAAGTTTAGATTTAAAATACCTTTATTAAGACCCCAAGTACACATTAGCCTGCCATCACTTGGCATTGAATTAGACTTCCCCTCGTTAAAAGGCATTAAAATTCAAGACGCATCCATTGGTTTAAAGTAAGTGCACTTAATTAAAGTTTAACTCGTTAATAAAACTGCACTATCGAGGCGTATAGAGTGAGCGCGCAGCTCTGCTCTCGACAGTTTTCCCGCCAATTCACGAGTGCTTCCCAATTTGAGGAAATTTCCGAAGAAGAAAGTGAACTCGGGAAGTGTCGTCGCTCGGTGGCTCGCCTGCTCGCTCCACGGAACTTGTCTTGGGGCCACTTGCCTAATCCGCTTTGCCATGTCGGCATGTCGTGGGGGAGGTGGTGCGGATGTCAAATTTGCAGGCAAAAGGAGGAGGCAACTCCTGGCTCCTAGATCCTTTCTGGCATAAAAAAAGTTTACCGAAGCGCGGCATGTTCTGTGGCAAGTAGCGCCATTGTACGAAACTTTAATCCCGCTTAAATTATAAATGGCACATTTGGCTTTCCCCGCAGTTGCAACTGGATGCCGATGACGAAGGCGATGCCTGTGACTGTGACTGTGCCTACTCCTGCCATTCCTATATAGTATATACCCTGTATTTCCTGTATTTCTATAGTATCCGCAGTATCCGCAGTATCCCATAACCCATTGCCATGTCAGGGGGCTGTGCTCGAGTGCCTCCCGAAAGTTTATGTGTGTTGTCACAATCTCCTAGGTTTCTGGTGGAGCCCAGGACCGAAGCAAACACAAAACACTTTGTAGCCTTTTATTTGGCAAGTGGAATGCACTGCACTAAAGCCAAAGTTTACGGCTGGCATTTAGTTGCTCCGGCGGCCCCCAAAAGCGGAAACTTCTAAGCCGAAACACGGGGGCCAAAGTGAACCAAACTGACTTTGCAGCCGCAGAGCCACAGTCTCGACCTCAGCCAGTGTGTCTGAGTCCCCCAACTCGGGCATAAAATTGTTGCCGACATGTTTGCTCCGCTCCCATTCGCTTGTTGAATTATGATTTTCTGCCTGGCCTGGCAAAGTGTCTCTCGTCCGGAGTCCGGAGTCCCTGGCTCGTACCCCGGCGTCTCCAGGCTCCAGGAAATCAATTAAAACTTTGCATCTTGTCAGGGGACCAGGCACAGCGACTTCATACTACATCTCACTCTCAGCTCTGCCCTGCTGACCATGTTTTCCATGTACTCCATACTCTCCTCGTGTGTGTTACCGACACATCAAACAAATGTCATCGCCGGCCAAACATCCGAGAGTTAACTGCAATTAAATGTTATGCAATGCACAATTAATGCTCAAAGATGGTCGAGTAATAGAGTAAAATTACATACTTCAATGGATGAAGTTGCAAAGGTTTACAGATTGGTTTGTCTTTGACATACAAGTTGCTTAGTATCCTGAAAGGATATACATATATTTTATATTTCTTAATTAAAAGATTTCTTCATATAAATTCTCTTTTGACTTACTTGTTATTTATTAATCTATATAAATATTGCAATTTTTTTTTAAATATAAAAGAATTTATAAAAATAGCTTCTTGGCTCCTAAAATATATTTTTATACTAGTTTTCTTTTTATATTCATTTCTTTGCTGGTTGTCAATGTTCAACGTATCAAATATGCAATATTGTTCACTCTTTTTGCCTAACTTGACTTTTCTTAATCAGAAAAATAATAATAAATTTGTTTTATTAAATAATATTCATTATTATCTTAACAAATTCTGGGTTCTAAAAGTAAAGTAGGCTCTGCAAGAGTATACGATTATTGACCTTGTTAAACTGAAAAACTCTACTGAACTCTACCATAGCTATAATAATTGTCAAATGCACTCAATGTCAGAGCTGTCAAAATAAATGTAAACCAAACCAATTTGTTAAAAAAATAAATGAAACAAACACAAATAAAAAACAAGATTTTTTTCAATATGTTTTTTAATACTTGCAGATTGGTTTTATTTACTTTTTAATGGAACCATGTCTATTAAATGAAAGACAGCAACGGTACATTCAAATTCATTTGGATTCATTTTAAAAATCCAAAAAAATATCCCATTTCGTTAGTATGCCAATTATATTTTTTGTGTTACAATAATTAAATCGCTTTTAAACAGTTTACCAGCTCATTCGAGCATTACGAGTACAAATTGCCTGAGGGAGCGCTTTTATTACATTTTCGGAAGCCCTCGGACATTGTTTAGTTTCCGTTCGGGTTTAGCATTTTTTCAGTACAATTTTCTCGAAATTTTCCTCCTATATATGTATTTTTTTTGTTTTCTGTTGGCGGTTGCCTCGTAAAACAGTTAGCAAGCATTGCAGGCGGGGTCTGGGGGCCGGCGGCACAAATTTTAATTAGAGTGCGCCACGCAAACATATCCTTCTCCTATAGCCTATATAGCCTCCGCCACCGTCACCGCCAAGGATGCGATACTTTGGGGTCTCCGTTTCGCACACACAATGTTTATGTTTGTTTGTCATACATGGGCGAAGTCCCTGGTGCATTGAACGGTATCCAAATAGGACCCTAAAGCGTTTTGTATTCGGGTAAATTGGCAGTGGTAGCAGGACACTCTGGCCACAATAAACAAGGGTGCATTTTCGGCAGGACGGACGCTGCTCCGTTGCGGCCACGGTTCCTCCAATAGATGGGAACTGCATATCCCAGTGGTTACTTCTTTTCTCCTCTGTGCCATTCGTTTTAACCATTTCTCTTTCTCTCTCTCCATTTTTTTTTTCTGCCCAAAAACTTGAATGTAAATTTGTTCTGGCTTCGGTTAAAGGCAGCCAGCCACCGAGCACAATGCAAACCGCCCATTTCCCGGTCGCAGATCGATCGATTCCGTCGAAATGGGATTCTCGCATGTGGTTGGAGCGTTTCTTTCTTTTCGGCAGTTATGCAATTCGTTGGCCAAAAAGAATTTGCTTACTGTATATGAGAATTTAACGTTTGGGGCGCAAAGAGAGATGCTGCCGGATCTGTATTTTGGAACGATTATGAAGCACGCTTGGCCTTGAAAGAAATGTGGGTTTAATTCTGAATAAAAAGGTTTTTTTAGAGGGCTTACTTTGTTAGATTATTAACCAGAAAATGTAGGAAGAAAGGGAACTCTGGGTTCTAGTAAGAGAAATCCTCTACAGGTCGTTTTTGTGGTGCTGTTACAGTATTTTTATACTTGTGTAGTTTAGTAAAGTAAAAGACAATAAGATTAGAAATTTAGGGATTTATGTTAACTTACTCTGGCATATTTACTTTAAAATATGAGGGTAATTTTCTATTAACAATTTAATATACGAAATTAAAACTTGTATGGAAGCTAATAACACTTAACAGCAGCGATGGGCACGACACCTAGCGGTTTGAGCAGTAGCTTGGGCAGCTACCTCCGAAAAAAGATAACGGTTTGAGCAGCTTGAGCAAATTGAGCCACAGCGTGCCCTTCGCTGTTTAACAGTAAGCAAAATTGAGATAACTCGTCTTTCGCTTTTTACATCCTAGTGACTCCTTTTAAAATTACTCAGATTTGTATTCGATGCACTCCTTTGAAATTTACAGAGATTTATGTTCGATTTTTAGCTTAAATCTCAGTTTTCTTACCTTAAAACAGGTACCGCATTCAAGAAATTATAAAACTTCCCATAATGAGCACATTAAAATTGCAAGCCACCATCCAAAATAATCTGGGAATGCTAACCACAATCTGGGCATCCAAAGCAGAAGCATCATCAGCATCCATCTAAGATATTCTCCTGGCTAATAATCACCGGCCAAAGCCGAAAGTAATTATGTGGAGCAGCAGCAGCCTGCCTGCAGTTTGAAGTATTACGGAAATGAGCGTCGGCATTTTCATTTGGCCTGCTGCATTATCATAGAAGGAATACTGTTCCCAGTATTGTATGCTCCTCTCTGGAGGGATGCTCTTGCGCAGAATCAGCATCCACAGTTGTCAGTTTCGGTTTCAGGCTGTTTTATTGTTGGGGCAAGGGTAACCCGTGTGTGTTACGGCCACAATCAGTAGCTGCCAGCTCCCGTCAGTTGCGCGTCGGGCTCTTAACGGAACGGTTCACCAGCTCCGGAATGCGGTTGCCCCCGAGATCGGTTTTGTGCTAGAGAGTTAGTTATAACCATCCACCACCTGCAGGTGTTTGGCGCCAAGCTGCCCATTTCGACTTTTTTTGCTGCGGCGCAGAGAGACAAATTGTTTATCTTGTGTCAAGTGCTGCTGTACGACGGCCACCCTTGGACCACTTCACTTCACTTCACTCCACTCTGCGCTGCTCTGCTCTGCCCTGCTCCCACTTGGCTAAACTCGACTCAAATCGACTCCCCCCCTTGGAGCAGTGAAAGTTTGTTGTCGCCATTGCCTCCGCAGCTCGACGACTCCGGTGTCGTTTTGTGGCTGCCGTCTGCGGAGTGCCAGTTGGAACCTTGCGGTTTTTCGGGGGAGCCGAAATCGGATGACATTATCTCCCTGGGCTCCTACTACTCCTACTACGGGCCGCAGGACACGGGAGACAGGAGACACAGGAGCCCGAAGTGGCGTGGCGTGGCGGCGAGACCGAAATTAAAAGCGAAACAAGGCGCCGCACCTTAGGCATGCATCTTTAATCAGGCGCCAATGAATTTGCGCGCCGTGGATCCGTGCGAAATGTTTACGGCGTATGAATAAGCAATGAAATAAGCGCTCGCGGGCATTTGTCATTTGGCAAAGTGAAAATTGAAGTGACTGTGAAAATTGAGACAAATGTGCGACGCCAGCACCAGCTCTAGCCAGGATTAAGGTCTAGCCGAGTCGAGAATCCGGGCATAATTTCATCTTAACAAGGTAAATATTGGGTTTCCTTCGAGCTCACGTACATACGTTCGACAGTAAATAAAATGTGTGTGAGTGTGTGTGGCGGGGGCTGTTTCACACCTGTTACAACTTAATTACGGCACGGCAAAGTAACTGAATTATTCACCTGGAATGCGGCTCGATGGCAGTATATTTGGCAAAGCAGAAGTACAAATAGCCAGCGGGGAAAATGTGTGTGTGTCCGAGGAGGCAGACCTGGCTAATTCCCCCCGAGGCAGAAATGGGAATGGAATTCTGGGTATAAGATGGAGGAGTGAGAAGTGAGCCGTGGCAGTCATATAAACGAGAATGAATGAATGTAATTGCTTTTGATTTATCTCACTCTCAACGCTAAAAATGAAAGAAGAGGGGACTTGGGGCGGGAAATAGAGTGGAAAGCCATTTATTTGGTGATTTCCGCCAAGACCTGCGCCAAATACTACAACAAATTCTGATAAATTATTACACAGATGATTATTGATGAACACTAATTTATTAAGTCAATGCGCCTGGGAACTGTAACTGTAACAGTAACTGTGTCTGTGGCTGTAACTGCGGCAGGAAACCTCAACTTCAACCTGAACCTTAACCTCAGCAACCTCCAGCCTCAACCTCAGCAGGTCCAACCTCAAACTAAGATGGAGACCTTCTTTTGGTCGAGCTCAACATGGGGGAAATGGAATTTGAAATCATAAAATTATTTATGAAGGAATGCCTGCGAGGGCGAAGGGACCTTTGGCATTGCCTTTTTCGGGTTTTGCGGCCAACTTATTCGAGAATAAAGGGAAAAGTTTTACTTTTTGCGGCTGAATTAAACATATATATATATGTATGGACTGCATATTTGGTGGCCCCCTCTGTATTATATGTAGGACACGTCTATGAATTTGTTTTCATTTGCCGGGTTAGGTCCAGCTTAAAAACGCAAACTTTTGGCTAGCTGGGTCGCTGGGTTGGATGCCCATGCCCTCCCCCGGGAGACATAACTATTTTTGTGCTTCATTAGAGAGGGGAGAAGGCCATGAATCCGAGATTAGGTGTATATGATTAATGTTTGAAGCTGACCGTGCCAAAGTTGGCAGATTTAAAATGCATACACGCCCCGCATAAATCAATTTCTGAAATGCACTGCCAGTGTGCCAGTGTGCCAGTGTCTGTGTGCAGCGCAGCGGGATATCCGATTATGTGGCTCTGATAACCGCATCGATTAATCAATGGCACTTTAATGGCTCTCTGCCCATTCCGTGCTGTGCAATCACCAGATCAAATCAGGTCGGAACTGGCACTGAAACTGGAGCTGGAGGTACTCTGGGCCTGGGCTTGAGCTTGTCGATTAAATAAACAAATTCTTCGAGGCTATCCCAGCTCAGTTTACCCCTCACTTTCATGCTTCTCTTGGTTATTTTAGTTGAAAATACAATTCTATACTTTTGTGCACTCGACGAAAAAGGGTCTTTAAGGGTCCTAACAAGAGTTAGAAAGTCAACAGTCAAAGAATAGCTGAGTTCAAATATTTTAAACGAAATATTAAGTCTCTAAATTGGGTAGAATAATGAAATTAAGATTTAATAAGCTTGGGAGAAGGTTTTTTAAAAAATGGCCACGAATTGTATAGTAAAAATCAATGTTATTAGTGAATAAAGCTTCAAACTAAAGAAATTTTAATCAAAACTTATTTTTAATATATTTGTTATTCTTTCTTCTAAATATTTTATTAAAAAGTCAAATTTATATCACATTATTTATACAAAATTTATGTTTAAAGACGTTATAATAGAGATTGGCCATGGAAATATGCGTTAGGTTGTCTCACAGCATTTTTTCTTAGTTCATATGCAATGTCTTTATAATTGATATACATGCACATATTTTAACGATATATCTATCTGCCCGAAAGCTGATTTATTGCTTCCATTTTTTCACAAACCCAATCATTTTGTCCAACAACTAAAAAGTTATATTTCCATATTGCTTGTATCGAGTGCCTCCAACGATCTGATACAATGTATTCTGCAATATGAAACAATTTCGAGTTTTACTATTTTTTCCCTCAAGCAACAGCAGTGTATCCTTTCCCGCTGAAAAAAAAATGGTTCCATTATTTTTTGAAATTAATTGGCCAACGCTTGTGAAACAATTTCCGGTCAGGAATTCCTCTAGCATTTAGGAGGCAAACACGGCGAAGGGGTTGAAATGGTAGAGAGAGACTGGCTAGATGGATTGGGCTTGGGTTGGACTTGATTGGGGCTGATGCCCCGCTGTTCCCTGGCTTTGAGGTATTTTGAATATTTCATTTTCGCATTTTCATATTGACCAACTGGTCAAATAAATTCGAGGCAAACAAATAAACGAGGCAAGAAAGGGGCCGAAGATGATGGGTTCTTCTCTCTCTCTCGGCAGAATGAAAAGATGAAAGGTTCGATGCCTGCTGCACTTGGTACGACCTCTTGCATCCACAGGGCTCTGGTTAGGATCCCGGATTGGGATTTATGGAAGCCGGAATGTTGACACAATGCCCAAATAATTCAAATGTTGTGCGAATCTGCTGAAATATGTTATACATTCATTTACATGCAGATCTGGGCCCTTCGGCTTTTAGACGGATTTGACACGTAGCTGTGGAAAATGCAGATACAGAATTCAAGTGGGCCCATTTCGCAGGATGAGCTGCAGGATGCGAGCAGGGCAGGAAATATACTATAAAGGGGAGAAATGGGAGGGTGTGTGGCTCCCACCACCCAGAGGGGGTGGTGTTGAAATGCAGACACACACTCTCCTTCTCTCTGTGTGTGGCAGCTTGTTTGTGTTGTATGTATTTGCATTTCCATTTGGTTTTTATTTTCCACTTTTTTATGTTGACTGTGACTGCAATATTCGCTTGAATAAATTATCCAGGTGGAGCCTTGCTCTGCATACCAAAAAGCAGGCAGAATATGCCACATATCGGACTTTAAATCAAAGGCAGACTGTTTGGTAACGTAATTGTCTTCGATTGCCAGACGTTTGGCCAATTGGCCTTCAGGGAGGTGCAGGGGAAAACGTATTAATTTGAAGAGAGGTTGAGGGAACGGAACGGAACTTCCTGCAGGATAACGCCATTAATTTGGATTACAATTTCATGTTTCATGAAGTGCCGCGCCCGGCAATCACGACTATCGCCAAAATCCCCTTCATTGTATTCAAATTTCTTTATCCCCTTATAATGTCCGTCCCAGTTTCCATAATGTCCCCGGGTTTATTCCCCTTCTTTCCAGGCACTGTCGCCTTCTGCGTTCGCTTTATGGTTCATGTTCATGTCTTCTTTATCTAAATCATCCAACTGTGTAAATATTTGCCTCGCTTCCTGCATTCCATCCTCGTTATCCTTAAATCGTGCGTGCCGAGCTATACAAAGACAAGGCGAGTGCGAGCGAGAGCGAGAGGTTAGGGAGCTCGAGGAGCGGCAAGGAATAAAGCAAACCAGCCAAGCGACCAACCCAACCCAGCAGACCCATCCAACCTCGGCTACCCTCCGTTCCGCCGACCCGTCAACCCGCCGACTACTGACTGACTGAACCGACCTACTCTACACTGGGTTAAATTTTGCATAAGAAACACAAGGCAGTCGCTGCACAGTGGCATAAGCTGGGCGGGCAGGCTGAAATTAGGTTAAAAATATAGAAGGTATTATACGTGACTGCTTGAAAGCTTGAAGAGCAAGTATATAGAGTTCCCAGAAGCATATATATATTATATATGTCAGAGTAGGAGGGATTCCTGAAACAAATTTCTACTTAAAACTTCGTTTGACTTGAAACGGCGAGGCTTTTAAGGCAATTTATAATTTTCAGGTACTTACAAAGGCCTAATTTGCTGGGGAATGCTAGTTAATATATTAATTATCTTTCGCAGTAATATTTGCAAATAAGCTACATATTCTGGTATGTAAAAATATCAAAGCCTGAACTTGGATAAGAAATCTACTAATGAGTATTTGTGGTTTAAACGACATACAAATTTATATAACATTATCTGTACTTGTTTTCTGACAAATTATCTTTGTTTGATATTGTCCAAAGTCTAGTATAGATTTATGTGGATTTAATTATCAAATTTATACCTCGAGTTAGCTAAAAGCTCATACATATAAATAAATATAGAGCCCGCCAGGCTTAAATCATAATATATATATATGATATTTTAAGCAGTCAAATATTAGATTTTTTTGGAATCAATTCCCCGGTAATTTAAAAATATAAATAGGTAAAATGAATGAATGCAGCTTGCAATATTATCAAGAGAATGTTAATTTTATATTTTAAATTCAATATGCAGATTTGTTAACCTAATAAAAACTAGCACAGAAAAGCGTTACAAATTTAAATGAATGATTAGGCCTTAAAATAATAAATTTAATACTAAATGAATACTTCACTGCGTTTTCTCACTCTGACTATAGTAACTCTGGGTATAATAACTTTAGACTTCAACTAATTTCCAAACTCCTGCATTATATGCAAAGCATTATTTCTCGTAAACATTTAAACATTCAACACAACTTAGTAACCAAAATAATACGATAAGCTGCATCGAAAACATTTACTTTGCGAAGACAAACAAATCGCCGTTTCGGCCCCACTGTGCGTAATTCCGACGGTAAACAATAATCGCAGCATTAATCTGAAACTGCGCACAAATCCGTCAAACTTAGTGGCGAAAAGCGGGGAACTGAACTGCCAGAAGCCCGGGAAAACCAAAACAACAACAGCAACAGGGACAAGGGACTAAGGACAAAGACAAAGGCAAACATTGGCAGAGTTTTTGGATTTTTGGAACGCCCTGAGCGTCGTCATTAATTTTAAGAACTTTAACCCACTTCCGCCAAGTCGTTATCGGGGCATCCATCAATTCCTGGCCAGGTGCGAGTCCCCCAACTCAGCTTTAGTTCCCGAAAAGCGAGACAAATAGTTCAAATCATCTTGAGGGGCAATTAAGCAGCGTGACTGAGTGTTTTATGGCACTGAAAATTATACGACTCTTCCAGGTTTTATGATTTCATGCCCAGACGGAGATCCTGAATGGGCGCCCTGCCCTGATGCTCTCCGAGATTTAATGGGCCGTGCTGGCCAATTATAACCCCCAAGCACAAAGGATCGGGGTCACCACTTACGCTCCAACTGTCGCACAAGTGCCCATCCCTGTTAGCTCTCTTTTTTTTCCCCCACCCCGAAAGATACTCATATGAGTTTAGTTTGTTGTGAATGCAGTGTCGGCAATATTTACTACTGACTGTCGGCGGGAGGAGGGTGAGGAAAACCGATACACTCGAAATGGGGCCAATGTTTGGATTTCGCAGATGGATGAATCAATCTTTGACATCACTGGAAGCCCAGGCTGAAACTCAATCCGCAAACAGATATAACTACAAGGGGCCAGAGATCACCGCTGCCGCAATCAATATTCATAAAGATTCGCCAAAGTTCACAAACTTTCGATTGTCTTCGGGGATATGCGGAAAAATTGCTGCCTTAGCCAACTTTGGCTCTTGGCTTATTTCATTATGGAACTTATCAACAGATTTGAGACAAAATTCTTTCCCCCCCGCTACCGCCCGCAACTTTCGTAAGTATTTACAATGTTGGGGCGTTTTTGTCAGCTGCATTATGATAAAAATTTTACAAAGTTTCCCTTAAGCTTTTTACACGAGCTTACCGCAAGATGTCGGCGGCTGATGGGCGGCCCACCGATCGGAGGGGGAAGATGGGTGGCAGGGAGGAATGGGAGGCTCGGGCTCCTCTGGCTTAGCTCAAAAACTTGAAAGGGACGAAATCCCTTTGGCCTCAAACTATTATTACATGCTCATATAGATTATTCACATTCTTTCACTTTGCAGTCAACCGCAACAAAAGCAACAAAGGATGGAGGCCAAAGCTGGCTTAAGTGCGCTCGAGGAAAGGTCCCTGAAAGGTTCAGGTATGTGGATTATATAATTGCCGACAACTGCCGGGGAGTTTTGTGGCAGTTGATGACACAAACTGCTTGAGACGACGCAGGTTTAGGATAGAGAATTCAGGTGGAGGGTTGATTCGATTCTGGCAAAGCGTTAACCTAACCAAAAAAGCCACAACTCATCACCGGGCGGTTTTTTCAAAGTAAATTGTTTTATTTTAAATAAAGTTGTGTGTCACGTTTTTGTTAAGTAAATAATAGTTACATAAATCGTCAAAGGTGAAGTGAGGTTGAAACTTAATGGGTTCAGTTTATTTATTTTTAAAGCAATGATTTTTTTGTTACATTTGGTTACTTAAAAATGGAAATGATATAAAACAACTATGTAGCGTTTTTTATAATTCAATTTTCAAATATTTTTCAAGGTGATTTACAACTATTTACAGTCTTGAATTCTTTTCAAAATATGTTGAAAAGTATACAAATATTTAAGGTAGCATTTAGAGCACATTTTTTCCGCACAGTTTTACATTTTTAGAGGCTTTTAACAGCTCTGATGATTACTATAGCACCTCCGTTATTATTTTCTTTCAATGTCAACCAAACCATCACTTATCATCACTTATTGAAAAGAGTTGTATCTGAAATTCCCAAGAAAGACCTTCCAAATAGTTTATGCTTATCTGCCGATTCAAAGTTTCGATAGAGAGTGATTGAATCTTTTTCTTTTACGAGTATATCCCTTCTTTTTGCACCAACCTTCTCTCCCTTCCCACACTGTCTTATAGTTCAAAAAGGCAGAGTATATCCCCGGCTAAGTCCGAATCGAATCTGGAACGCGGGCTAGGAGCGGGGGGAAAAGCCAAACAGAGCACAGAGCAAACGAAGAAGAAGCCACCACCAGGGTTCTGTTTAACCAACCTATTCGGGCTCCCAGTCCTCATCCCTCTCTCCATTCCCATGCTTAGTGCTAGCCCTATCCCATCCGCCCAGACCAAACCAGACCAGACCAGAGCAGAGCAGAGCCCTACCTCCATGTGTATATGCTTCGAGGGCATTTAGAAAACCCCATGGCGAAGGGAGAGGGAAGTTTGAATTTTTTCTGCTATTCCACCTTTTCGACTTTCGACTTGTTTACGCAAAAGTTAAGGAAGGACATAAAAGCGAGCGGGCATCCTGGCATCCGTCGTAAAAACTGTCGTCGTCACACTGGCTGATACCGATAGCAGCCACACATTCCTAGAAAAAAGCGTAGCCCGTAGCCGTAGCCGGGGGTAAATTTAATCATAAACACACAGCAGTCGATTACGTCATGTGCGAAAACAAAACTATTTGTCGTCTTTGCCTTTCATTTGAACTCAACTCGACTCTAAACTCTGGCAACAACTTAGCTTTAAAGGCTCGTGTCCTCGTACAAAGAAATAATACAAAGAAATCAAAATAAGGGGAGGAATACGAATGTGAAAGCGTTGGGATATATCCATCAAAGCTGACTTTTGTTGCTCTGCCTTGCCTTTCCTTTGAATCTAATCCGAGCAATACTGGAAATTTAAAAAAACAAAAAAGCGGGGAAAAAAAAGAGAATGCCAACATTGGATTACAGATTGTCGCCGGGGAGAGACGAGAAATGAGCATAAAAAGGGGATATAATAAACAAGCAGGGAGGAGAAGGCTCCGGCGGATGTTTAGACCGCCTCAAACCAGCTTCACCAGCATCCCCAGGACCCCCAGAAAAAACCCCAAGCCACCACTCCCTGTGACATGTAAGCTTCTGGGCAAAAGGTGAGTTTTTTTGTTGTTTCTCTTTTTTTATGATTATTTTTACTTTTGTTTCGGCTAACGAGACGCATTCCGTGGTAATCCGTCCCCAGGGAAATGTTAAACCCCAGGCGAAGGAGGAGGAGGAGGAGCAGGAGGTATCATCGGCGGTGTCCTGTCGAAAATCGCTTAAATGGACCATCAATGGTTCGGCCACGAGCCGAGAAATTGCCAAGGACATTAACACTGACAAAATGTTGATTAAACTGGCAGCCGCTTTGGGCCATATTGAAATGGCCACCGGTCAGTGTTGAGGGGAGGAAAGAGGAAATACGAAAGAAGGGAAAAGGCAAATCTCTTCACTTAGAAATTGAATAATTTGCACATATACATTCATACACTTGACTCCCACGTGACCTTTGCCCGGGGACACAGAGAGAAAAATATATATGTACATATATTTATGGTGAATACATAATCGAAGTGTAATGGATGATGTCACTAGAGCTTAAAAAGGTTATTTAATGTCTTTGTTCAGACAAACAACACAGCATAGAAACATATAAAATGTGAATTTAACAAATTATGGATTGTTTTTATACGCGAATTATAAGAATTTTAGTTCATTATGATTTCTGGTTATTGAGATTTTAATATACTGTTTAGTATTGATTTTAAAGAAATATGTAATAAATAGGAAAATAACTTTTAATGTACTTATTTAATGAAGTTGCTTACAAGCAGCTCATTGTTCATCAACGTTTCCAACAATCATGCATCTCTCGTGTTTTTCAGAAGCCATAAACAGTCCATTATCTGTTTTTACCTTAATACCAGAATAACTGCTTGATTATTTTTAAACATAAACATTGTTTGTTGGTACAAAAAGAGGTTGCTGTAAATCTGGTACATTATTTACCTTAAACCTGCAGCTCAACTACAAAATCAGCACGTCTACCACGTGCCTTGCTTCCTTCGTCCTTGTTAATCGCTAGAGAATTCTAGAGAAATCCCGAGACAGTGTAAAGTAGCAGTCGAGAAATATAATAAGTATATTTTGTGTCAAACTTGCGAAAGCCCCAAAAACTTTTGTTTCGAAATCTCCACAGACTTCTGTCACAGACATTCGGTGACACACGGCGATATTGTCGAAATTTGTTTCTCTCCGTGCAGGCCAGGTGCCAGGGGGGCTGGGGAAAATAAAAGGGTTATATATCATGCCCAAGACAGCGTCATCGCTCTGAAGAGGGTTTTTCCAGGCATTTTCCAGCCCACTGCTGGGGTCGGCGGATTGGGGATCGGGGATCCGGGGGTCGAGGGTGCTGGCTCAAGTGCCTGCCCCCAAGGCGGCGACTAAGGAAAAGTCCAGAGTCCGGAGTGCGGAGTCTGTAGCCAGGACAGTGTTTTCCGCTTTTCCGGACGAGCAAATGACCCGGAAAGGCCAAACGAAGGCGGCGCGCAAAAGGAAAATACGGAAAATATGGCAACTGGCATCGGGCATTGGCAAACAACACACACACACACACAGAGAGATAGAGAGTGGCAACAAAAAGTGGCAACGGAAACAATTGCAGTGACTGAGCAAATGTTTAGCAACCTGCCCCGCGGGGAAAGGAAAGCCAGGAAGTAGAGGGAAATGCCAAGGAATACCAGGAAAAACCAAAGCAGTAGAGGAAGGAAATGTCAGTTGCTAAAGTCCGTGTCCTATGTCCCATGTCCTGTGGCTGCGGCCGCTTGATATTTAAATCTGATTTACGCCATCAACTGTTTAGCTAAGTGCTGCCTCCATTCAGAACTTGAAGCGATGCCAGGACGACGCTGCCAGGACTTCGCTGCAGGTCGCTCGATGAGGTGGCGGAGGTGGCGGAAATCCAGGTGGCCTGAAATGCATACCTAATTACGTTAATGGCCGTGCTGGCCATAAATTAGTGGAGATTAGGCGTCGCTGGCCAAATTCGCTCGCACCTTCTGGCCAGAAACCAGAAACCAGAGCCCAGAGCCCAGAACCGAAGCGTTTGCCAAATTGAACCGTGTAGAAAGTTCGCTCCATGCTGGTATAATTATTGTCAGAGAGAAAAGTAATTATTATCGTTATTATTGCTCTTTCGAGCGGCGAAGGTAAATCAATAAATTTGCATAATCATTGTGTAAAAGACCAATTAATGGCGCTTTAAATGCAAGATGGGTAAGGTTATTTTTACCAAACGAAAACGAATTCGATCCGCAATGGACCGCATCAACGACAATTGTGAAAATATCGTTTAATTAAAACAAATATGCATAGATTATTCCAAATAAAAGCGAAAGCGAAACTGAAAGCATTTTGCCAAGCCTCAAAATTTATTAAAGCAAAAAGTTATTTCAGGCGAATTTAATTGCTGTTGAAATGGCGCTAATTGAAAAGTCCCCGGGCCGAGGGAAAAACAACAAGACAACAACTTTTCTGGCCCTGACTCTGACTCTGACTCTGACACTGGCCTTCCCCTCGAATAATCAGTACAAACAATGCTGGAATGAAATGGAAATTAATCTAATTTGTGTGGGACAAGCGGCCAGAGCGAGGAACACGGATATCCTTTTAGGCAGCTCCTAGCCACCGCCTTCGACTGATGAGCGTAATTAATCAAGCAGCTACAGAATGAATTCTATTCCCAGGGGCAGATATCTGTTTTCCTTTTGAGCCAGCATAAATATTATGGCGGCACCAATGCCAAACAATTAACACAGATCTGCGCTTTCACCTACTTGTGAGGTACCGAAATAGCACCTGTCTCCTCTTACCTTTTACCTGGTTGGATGGAGTCCATCAGAGTGCTCTTTGCTGACAACTGCCAGCTACTTATGCATGTTGCTGCCACTGACAAGGCACTGCCGGTGAGACAGTAGCAAAGGGCCGCCTGCAAGGAGCGGGGATCTCACAGGTAAACAGGTGGAAAGCAGGTGGAAACAGGCTGCCCCAAACAAGGATGCCTGCCTTGTGGCCTGCAGTTGACAAAAAGTAAAAGGACTTTTTTAAAGGAACATCACAAGCAGAGAGCTTATTTTATTCTTTCAATAAGTCCTTGTGCTGGAGGGAGAGTTTTGTTATTGGTATAAAATCTATTATATTGAAAATCATAATTTTTCTGTATTATTTCTTTATTTTTCCAAGTTAAACACCTTATTTTCAGCTAGAAAACAGCCAGGTGGGCAGCCTCAGGTGCATGCAAATGTTGCATTCCTTGCAAAAGGCAACGACAAAAGGTGTTAAGAAAGCCATTTCGCCTGCTAATGAGTGACGATGCCTCTGTGTGTGTGTCTGTGCATGTGGGTGTGTCTCAAGGTGTGAGATAGTGTGTGTCTTTCTCGCTTTCGCCCCCTGTTTGTGTTTGTGTGTCCCCGTGAGTCCTTGCCAAGACTTGAGCCTGAGCTGAAGAGCAAACAAAAATGTTTTCATGTTTGGGCCTGTCAACAGATTTATCCAGCTGTCCCCTTTACCCCTCCCTCCCATACCCTCTGCCCCTTTTTTCGGTTTGTATTTGTTTGTGTGTGTGTGTGTGCAGAAGCATTTTGCTTAATTAGTTACAAACAGCTGAAACTGAGAGAAAGAGAGAGAGAGAGAGAGAGAAAGGACCAGAGGCAGGTGCGGAGGAGTCACATCCATAGCTGTCTTTAAGGCTCCGCCAAATGTTTGCAAAACGTCGCTGCGTCTGCTGCGGGCAGCTAAAGATACAGATATAAGATACCGAGATACCAGATACAATTTACGGGGAGGTGTGAATGTGCGAAGGATGCAGGATCCGAGTTGGTGTGCGTGTGAGTAGGTGACACAAGTCAGCTCGAGATAATCCGATGAACTCGCCGACTGTAGCATACTTATGAGGGCAGCCGACGCAGAGCAAAGTGCGGGGCTAGAGTGGGGAATATATATAGTTTTATTCACCTGATAGCGCCCAGGAAATGAATGGAGACAGCGTCGAGGAGTTCTGCACAATTTCAGTGCTTGAATTGCAACATTAAATACATTTATTTTAACAGGTGTGAGGAGAGAACGGAAAGGTATTTGCTGTCACAAAAAAATGGCAAATAAATTTATCAAGTTGGGTAATTTAATTAACAAAATGCAAATGGAAATGCAAATTATTGCAGACTTTTTATATTTGTAATCAACCAAACTAATCCCACATATATATTCTCTAAAAATAAGCTATAAAATAATATTAACACTTTAAAACCTTTTTTTTCAATTAAAAAATATGTATTTTATTATTCCATTAACAAACATCAATTTAAAACTACATTTTATCTTAAATAAGCCTCGATTGGCTAAATATTTGTATAACAACGCTAATACAGGCTCAGGCTTATTTCCAAATATTAATTACAAAATTCATCCATTTCGAATGAGGCACGTTTGACTTGAACATTAATTTTTAATTTCTTTAGTCACTCCATTTTCCCTAATTAATTTGTAGATTCTGCAGCTCATGTTGCAGCTTCAAAAACTTGACCTAATTATGGTTTAATTAAATTAAATTGATGTATTTCTATGCGGCTCTGAGAAAATCATTTCGGGATATTATATTATTGTTTAATATTTTATCAATAACACTTCTCACTTTAAATCATGAAGATGCCATAAAATTCAATAGCTTTTCCTTAAACAAATACATTTATTTTTGTTCCGAAGCAAAGTATTTATTTACCAATATTTTCACTCGGTTCCTTCTTTGTCAATAAACGTTTTTCTTTTATAAATTGGATGTTATTGCCTCAGTTAAGCTGGAAAGCTGCTGCACTTGTTAATACCTTCCCCCTCCCTGCTTTCATAAGGACTCACAGCTTCGTATTAAATTACACATTTGAGCGTTAAGGTAAAAGGAAAATGTAATTATTTTTTTTATGGGAAAAAGTCTGACTTTACCATTTGTTATTGCTTACATTTTATATATATATTAGTTGTGAAGTGCTAGATGCAGGCCAAAGGCTTTGCCAGTGGGACAGGGCTATTAAATTGCTCAATTTCTTAACTTACCCTTTATTACACGTTTAATTACACGCCCATTAAGCCGAATGCATTTCCCTGTTTGCCTTCCCGCAGAGAAACTCAAAATGCTGGACATCACACGCGACAAGCCCGTGAAGGTGGCCGTCAAAGTGGCGGTGCCGGTGCGAGATCACCCCAAGGTAAGTGGAAAACTCGCAACGGAAAAGGTGGAGAAACATTTTCATTGCATTTCCCTTTCCCTTTGTCCCTTCTGCATTTCCCCAGTTCAATTTCGTGGGCAAGCTGCTCGGACCCAAGGGCAACTCGATGAAGCGACTGCAGGAGGACACCATGTGCAAGATGGCCGTGCTGGGACGGGGCTCGATGCGGGACCGCCGGAAGGAGGAGGAGCTGCGCGCCAGCGGCGACAGTCGCTATGCCCATCTCTTCGAGGACCTGCACGTGGAGATCTCGACCTTTGCCGCTCCGGCAGAGGCCCATGCCCGGATTGCCTATGCGCTGGCGGAAGTGCGACGCTTCCTGGTTCCGGTGAGTCTGCCTTTGTGGGACTTCAGTGGAACATGGGACTTGCAGCCAGGACCTTTTTCGGGGGCACGAGGCATTGTTTGTGTTTAATACCCATTAATGATTCAAGTTTTCGGCCCCTCCATGGCCAGCAGGCAAATGAGCATCTTAAAGTTTGCCAAGACATGGAGCTTAAAGTTATGGCAGCAGGGAGTGCACTTGGAGAAAAAATCGAAGAATATGTTTACTTACTTAATTAGCATAAAAAAAACATATTTAATTAAAGTATTTAAAGAATATTTTTCAAATATTCCAAGCAAAATTCATAGTTTGATATTATTTAGATAGAAGAAAGAATTCTGTTGCAAAGAAAACAATAAAGGAAAGTAAACTAGAGATAGTTTTTGACCTTTTTCAAAAGTAAAATATTTTTAAAACTCTTCTTTGCTTACAAAAATAGTATTTAAAGAACGCATTGCTTTTTAAACCAAATTTTATACACATTTAACAGTGAGAAACTTCAGAAATAAAACCCCTAATAATTCCTCAAAGAAATTCTTGACAAAATTAAGATTTTTACGTAACTTTTTCTAGTTTGCTGAAACACTTCAACACTTCAATCTTGAACTAATTATACAACACAAGATTTTGTTTTAAATTTCAAAAGTGTTGGCTTTCCCTAGAATATATTTTCTACAAAGTCATGCTTAAGGGTCTGCATTTTTTTTTTTTGGCAAGTTTCAAAAAGACTGTTGGTTTTTATAAAAGTTGTTTTCACCCGCCTGACGACTTTAATTAAAGGCGAATTTGCGAAAGTCATGGGTAAACTGTTCGGTGAGTGTAGGTGGAGTCTGGGAGTCCTGGAGTCCTGCAGTCCTGGAACACTGCGGACTTGTACTCCTCCAAGGTTGTGCTCGTTATCGACTTCAGCTTCCGTGTTGCCCCGTGTTCGCGTGGCATGCAGCGGCGGGTTTCCTGCTCGCCGCGCTCGCTGACTAAATTGCATTGTGCTGTAATTACATTTGCCACCCACACCCACTGGCACACACCCGCGGCACTCGACTGTGCCACGCCCACTACTCTGGCTCTGGCTCTGGCTGTGGCACTCCCTTTTACCACTTCCTCTTGGCTTGGAAGCTTGGCTGTCGTCTTCTTCTGTCCATTGTGTGGCGCTCGACACGCCATTGCCATCGCTATAGCCATCGCCATCGCCATCGCCATCTTGTGGAGCCATCGTGTGTGAGGGGGACTTTGTTATTCCCCTCCAACTTGCCTTTTGGAGCTCGCTCCTCCACTTGAGACACAAATGTTAACCGTTTACTATCTGCAGCCAGCAGACCGGGATGTGGGGATTCCGTAATACAGAGAAGGACCACGGCACGGCACGGGACGGCACGGCACGTCCTGGGCATCATCCTCACTTGCCCGGCGCCGGCATACTTTATTTATACATCTTCTTTAAGATGCAAGCAGAATTGTGGGGAGTGGACATGGAGCAATTTAAAAGGAATGCCAGGGCATCTATCTGGGTCTCTCCGCAGCCCAGTTGCAGCACCCGCATCCGTGGGATACACGGAATTATAAATGAGCACAATGTATCCAGCTTATTGCAAATTATGCTTTAAGACCCCGCTTTGATCTATGTATAATTTGCCACAAAATTCAATTCGCACCTCCCCACGTGATGAGGCATTATTTTGAAACCGGGATCCCTTCACAGAGGGAGAGAGATGAGAGAGTATGTTGTTGCCAACTTGGGGCCCCGGGTGTAATCTAATATATTGACATCCTGGCCGACCTTTGACTGGCAGCTGTTGGCAACATGAAAACTGCTGCCTCCTGGCCGGGCTTTGGACCCCCTCCCGCCTCCACGCCCCTCTGAGTTATTCCGATCTGATTACACACGACGAAAATTTGCATAGAAATTATTTGATATCTCGAGCATAGAGAGAGATATGGAGGTGCAGAAAGCAGAGACTGTTTCAATTTATCTAAATTGCTGGGGTTACTTTGAGGTGCGGGCTGGCGCTTGGCAGTCCCTGCAAATCTCATCTGTGACACATTTAAGCTTGAGCCACCTGGCGGGAAATTGTTTATGGCATCTGCAATCAGGATTTATGTACGCCAGCGCCTCTGCCATAAAAATGCCGCCCCCCCCGGCGACAGTTCCTCGGGTAGTAAAATGTAAGGAAATAGATACATGTGCTGTTGTGTGTTGTGTGCGATTCGTTTGCAAATTCAGAGATATTCATAAACGAGTTAGTTGGTTGGTTAATGGGGTTGATGAAATGTGTATCCACCGGCCTGGCGTTTCCTGTATACGTACTGCGCGTATCTATCGCATCTCACACACACCCATCCTCACACACACACACACCTCCCCATTGCCACCCACATAATTGCATTAAGCACTCACAGATACTCAGATACATATACCCCATCCGTAGACCAGATGTGTGTGTGTGTCCCGGGGCCAGGACGGAATCCGCCCATGGGGTGTTCCGCGGACACACGACACACGAAACGTAGATGCGCACAAACTTTTAATTGACATCCAATAAAATTCGCATTTATTGCAAGCGGCGGCGACGGCGGCCAGAGAAACGTGAATTAAATTTAATTGCTCGATAGAGGTGTTCCTCGGGGTCCACAACTAATCCCAAAGGGGAGGAGCAGTCTCCCATTGAAGTGTCCTACCTTTAAGTGTATCTTTTTGCCTTTATTGCAATTTCAACTCATCTTATTGTACATATATGTGAAGTATATCTGAACAATATCTGAATTGGCCAATTAAATCGTAAAATATAAAATCATGGCACAAGTCAAACTCGTTTATTTTTGCTTCACAGGATTACCATGACGATATCCGCCAGGAGCAGATGTGGGAGATGCAGGCGCTCACGTCCACGCCCACGCTGGGCGCCCACTCCCTGGACGACTCCCAGAGTCCCACCATCAATGCCAGTAATCAGGGAGCGGGCGCCGCCACCACCTCCTCCTGCAGCGGCGGCAGCGGGCGTGGCCTGGGCGGCGGACTGGCCGACATGGACACGTCCAACGATGACAAATCGGACGTCGACGCCAGCGGCATGGAGTGCCTGTCCACTGTCGACAAGCTCGACTGCTCGCCCACTTGCGTCAGCCTGGGCATAGCCGGCATCACCAGCATCAGCACCACCAGCTCCGAGCACCCGCATCCGCACCAGCATCCGCATCACGCCCACCTGCACCCAGCCCATGCCCATGGACACCACCAGCAGCCCCAGCAGCAGCATCAGCATCACCAGCAGCAGCAGCAGCAGCAGCAGACACACCACCACAATCAGCAGCATCATCACAGTGCTGGCCACCACCAGGCGCACTTCCACCAGCTGCTGCAGCAGGCCCACGGCGGAGCCAGTGCAGCGGCGGCGGCTGCCTGCGGGGAGCATCTCTCCGGACAGGCGACTCCGGCGACGGCAGCGGCACGTAAGTGGACTCCTTCGGCAGCCCAGTGGCTTAGCTGGCAGCTCGACTATTAATTGGAAGTTACGGCAGCCACTGAAAGGCCAATGAACATAATCCCAGCTCCAGCCGGGAGTCAAGAAAATTACAGCTTTGCTTCAGGGGGGTCTTTTTTGTGTTTAAAGATAAGTTTAAAGTACAAATAATGGGTGGTACATAGATAGATGGTACTTAAAGATATCTTAAAGATATTTCTTGACAGTATTTTTCTCTTTTCTGTGTTTGGAAATGAATTATTGATTTTAATTTCATGACAATATGTAGAGTTTTCTTTAATTTCAATTATTTATTTCCAAAGATTCCCCTCTAAAACCCTTTGAATGGCCAAAATCGACCACTATAATCATGATAATCTAGATTCCGTGGGGATAATTAATCTAAAAAGGCAATGTGTTACCTTGGTCTGGCGCCATTGTTCAATGCAATCCTCTAGCTGCCACTCACCGTCCTCTTTCCTTTTTGTCCGCCATCAATCCATCCACAGTGCACACCACAGCCATGGCAGTGGCACTGCAGCATCAGCTGACAGCCGCTGGAATAGGAGGACTCCTGAAGCCGGCCACCGGAGTGGGGGCCACCATGGCCGGCCTGCCCACCAACCAGGCGAGTGCCAGTGCGTTGCAGTTGTCCGGCGATGGGGAGGCAGCCGCATCCGCACTGACGCTTCTAGAGCCACCGGGCGCCGCCCTCTTGCATCCTGCGCTGCGCAA
Organism: Drosophila orosa; assembly: GCA_018904745.1. Classification (NCBI taxonomy): domain Eukaryota; kingdom Metazoa; phylum Arthropoda; class Insecta; order Diptera; family Drosophilidae; genus Drosophila; species Drosophila orosa. Next base: position 1,194 of record JAEIIH010022193.1, on the reverse strand, counting down.
CGTCAAGACCATCAACATAGGTGAGTGGAGCAGAGTGGAGAGTGGAGCTGAAGCTGAAGCTGTGGCTTCCAGTGACTACTAATCACGGTCAGTGCATGGGGCAAAGTCATGCCAGTCTGTGAATGCCAGCAATGTTCTCCTTTCCTGCTTAATTACGATTTAAGAGATTTTAATTTCGATTCTTTCTGATCTCTCTCTGTGTCTGTGCCACAGGTGGTGGGCTGGGCAGGAAACGCCCGCTGCTGGGGGTTCCCCGCTCTGGAATGAATCCCACCAAGCGGACGGTGATGAGTCTGCTGGCCAGGGCCAAGAACTCGCAGGCACTGCATTCGGTCCGCCAGCCGATGGTCACCGCGGCCAGTTTCGCTGAGTGAGTTGCCGTTGACCCCCACACATTAACCCCTCGTACTCCGCGGGCTGCGAGAGAGCAGGGAACCAGGCACTACTCATAGCTTTCCCTTGCAGACCCTTGCAGATGCTGACCTCGCCGTTCATCATACCGCACCAGGGCGTGGAGCAGCCGATCCTGGCGCTGCCGAAGGAGAGCCTGGCCCAGGGCGTCTAACCCAGTGACCTGCTCCACCTGCGGCTGCCCAGATAGACCAATCTGACCGATTACCACCTGCCCCGCCTACGCCGGCCCTGCCCCTTCAAGGAAAAGCGAGAATCTCGAGGAGATTGCCGAGTTTTACTAGACGACGACGACGACGACACGTGTTTGTGTGTAGTTAAGGCGTACTTTCCACGTAGTAAGGCTATATACCGATCTTTAGGGACTAACTGTGAACTTATCCGAGCGAAATCTCGAGCTCGTGCTACACGATTTTATTTTTTACAGTGAATAAACGGAGCGTATATTTGCAATGCGATGTTTTATTTCCACAGATGCAAAAAATGAAAGTCTAAGCAAAACTTTAAAACACACACACACAAAAAAAAAATGTTCAATTTAATGGAACAGAGTTGAAACTTTAAACAAATTGAAACCTAAAATTAGTGTCAAATTAAAGAGAGCAACTTCAATAGAAATAAATGTAAACGCAATTACTTTAAACAAATTACTTTAACTAAATATACACACAAATACGAATGCGAATGCGAATGCGAATGCAGAAACCCAAGAACACGAGTACCATTAAAGATATATATACAATACATACGAACACGTATACAAGCATATACAGATATATACAT
>JAEIIH010022171.1:0-26827 GCA_018904745.1 Drosophila orosa | reverse complement strand
TTTATATATAATATATATATATATATATATATTTGTGTCTATAGCTAAAACTGAAGCCTTTCGTTTTCTTGGCGTGCACTACAGCACTTGGTAGTGGTAGCAAAAACTTTCGATCAGCTTCGGCGCCTAGAATATAGATTATAGTTCTTTGTTTTTGCATTTTTCCTTGTCTAACGGACCCGAGATAATGACTATAGAACCACCAGGCGGGTGGTGAATACATATTCAATATTAAATATACATACATGTACGCACATAGTATACATATATAGATTAACATGTAGAAATAGAAGTACCTAGGACCAGCACAGTTGAAGTCTGTTGTTGCGAATGATTCGGGGATTGAGGGAAGCTTACAAATTAGAGATATTCTCGGGCTGCGCGGTCGTATTGGCACTATCCTTGCTGCGGATCGAGTGAACTTGTCTGGCTTCACACTTAAAAACTGCTTAATTCCTTCTGGGTCGATCTATAGGAATACCCCCACACACATATTTATATATTTTGATACACGTACAATATATATATAATATGTAATACATACAAAAATACACACTTGTACATACAAACATACTTACATACCACATTTGATCTTTGTCTGTCCCGGGGCTATTTTGTAGTTGTATCAATAATTATATGTAGGCAAGCTGCTGCTAATACCTAAGCTAAATCTCATATATAATAATGTGAATTTAAGCTGTAGCGTATAGTTAAACATATGTATGTACGTATATAGTGTGTAAGTAGTGTCATATATGTAGCTATGTCGAAGTATGTGGCAGAAGTCGAGGGATATCGAGAGGTGGTAAACTCCTACATAGGCCTTAGGTTAGACATTTCAAATTCAACTGTACAATTCTATGTTCACGTTTTCACTGAAATGGTAAGAGCATAATGAGAGGATACCAAAGATTATTGCATATACAAATATCGGATTCGACAAATCGGTGTCCTCAAAAACATGCAATGGCAAAAGGGAAAAGCTTTAACTGGTAGACATGCGTTTTGGAAAGTAAAGTAAACTCAAAATTGCATTCGCATTCAAATCAAAATAAATACATGTTTATAATTGATCTCGATTGGGATTTCAGATCTTTATTGGTACTAAGCATGTTGTTCTTTATAGATAAGTATTTCATATGTGTTTATATATAGAAATTGTGTGGTAATCGCTGCCCCCACTAAGCCCCAAAAATGCAATGCAAATGCATTCAAATAATTCTTGTTTTGTTGTTTGTTCTAATCGTGCTTATCGCGTATCCTTCATCTTCTATAGGGTTTTGTATTTCGCCTATGGTGTGGAAAGTATATGGTGTTGTTCTGGGTATTTTGTGTGGATTATCTTTGGGCTTTGATCCACTGATCCACTAGTAGTTGTTCCCATCTGGCGGCGTGGTGAGGTACTCATCGGTTCGCTTGTGCTCGATGAGCGCCTTCACAGTCCCACTGTCCGAGGGCAGGTCCGACTTCCGGCGCAGCAGCGGCTTGTCCTTGTTCCGCTCACCCCGAACCTGTGTGTGGAACGGGAAGGGGGGGTTGGTTGGCAATAGAAACACATGACCCGAAAACTAACAAATGCATCTCTTCACACAACGGGACGACGGGTAATGAAATTACAGTGCTACACATATTGGTTTTGGGTTACGTTAAGATACCGCGTGCTGGTGCTGGTGCTTGTGCTTAGGGTTAGGTCAATAATCCCCAGGACATGACAGCCATCTCTTTGTATGTACATCAATCAGCCTGAAGTTGTACCTTCTTACGCAGTCCCAATTCAAAGAGAGTGTGGTGTATGTGTGTTAAGAGTGTTGTTCAGTTAAGAATGAGGTCTACATTTGGGTTTATTTTGTTAGACTGCATTTGGAGCACAAGATATAGAGTTGGAGGCAGACACGCAACAAAAGAGGTTTGAAAGACTTTACAGAAAACGATTAAGGACAATTTCACTTAACATTTTAATACTTCTTGCTCATCTGAATCTACTGCTATTGAAAGATCTTAATAACAAAAGTTCATAAACAAAGCTTTTTGGTTAAGTTCGAGCTAGGGGTGACAGAAAATAGTCAATATATCAATACTAAATCTGAATCTGAATACCAGAGTTCTGCATTAGTCCACCGCAACTACAAGTACAACGCACACACACAATGTATTTTGTATACCGGTGCCGATCTCTGCTGATTACTGATAATTTTTTGTATGTGCGATAAATATACCATTGAAAGTTTGCGATATTTTCGATATATTATTTATCGCAATTTTTTTGTCGATTTATCTCATCCCCACCCAGCATTTGGAAGATAATTTTTACAATAATCCGGCTGGATGAGTCTTTTTCGAATCGTTGAAATTATTCAAAAAGGTTTAGAACAGGCGCGAATCGAAAAAAATAAATGGAAACTGACTCGAAAATGACTGATAAATGCTCTCAAAAATTGTTCAAGAAAATTACAATAACAAAATGCAATGCAATCGAAAATGTATCCTCCAGCTGATCGAAATTCGATTGAAATATGACTCGAAGACGAGTCGCTTATGGTTTAATAAAAGGGTGATAAGAGACTCTTTTCTTAGTGTCGTGGCTAGCATACAATTTTCCCCCAAAGGCAGCATCGTTTATGATCAGAAAACGAGCCCTTTTATCCTAACTTTAAGCAGAAAGCTGTCTTTTTTAAGTCAAGTCAAATTTGATCAGAAATTTTTGTAGGTTTTATTTAAAGAAATAAAGAAATCCAAATCACAAACAAATCAAATCTTCATAAAGAGTTTTTCCACGCAGTGTTCAAACCACCAAAAGGAAGAGAACACATTGTAATTGTTACGATCATTGTATCCTTTAATTAGTGTTGCGGCTAGCATACCATTTTCTTCCGAAGGCAGCATCATTTATGATCAGAAAATGAGCGCATTTATTCTAATTTTAATCAGAAAGCTGACTTGAAAACGACACAAATTTGATCCGAAATTGTATAAAATGCTGGCTGGGTTGTACTTTTAAAAGAACTTTTAGCTGTTTCCTAAGAGTTCAATGATAGGCTCTACTAAAAAATAAATCAATTTTAAATAAGCTGCCCATAGATCACAGATATAGTATTTACATTAAATTAATAACATGCAAAAGAAAACCCCTCTGAATATAAAATGATGGACGACAATTGACAATCCTTTAAATCAAAAGGCTTTAAAAAACTACCAGAAATCAACCGCATTTTAAAACTGTTAATCTGGAAAAATTCGAATTATAGCAGAAAAAAAATTCAAAGTTGTTACAGAAAATGAAAGATTACACATGAGCTAAACGATTATTTACAGTATCAGTAACAAAGTATGTACATTCGTGAATAAATAGTTATTTAGATAATTATGGATTTCGCCCGATTTCAAAGATGAGAATGAACCACTGTGCTCAACCAAGAGGGCAGACCACACAAATACTAGACACAGATTAAAGGATAGAGTTGTGTCGTGTTTATGGGTTTATGGATTGCTTGGGCTGGCAGACAGTGCAGTGGTAACCAATAAGAAATAAATAAATAGACAACGTGTTAAAGATATACAAATATGTATTTTTTAAATGACATGAGTGTGATTATTTTAACAGACATTCGTTCGATTAGAATTAGAGTTGAGCCAGAGCGGGACAGCTCACGGCAGGCGCCAGGCAGATCACACGTGGCGGATTAGTAGTTGTTTAGTGTGGTTAGTGTGGCAAGTGCCTGTCTCACCTCTCGGGGCTCCTGCAGGGCCTGCTTCTGTGGGGGCAGCGGAGGCGGCGGCTGGCGTGCCTGCTGCTGCTGCTGCTCGCCGCTCTGATCGTAGGCTAGATCGCAATTCTCATTATATTGATCGTAGAGGTCCCGGTCACTGACCGGCAGGCAGTCGTTGAAGCGGCGCGCTTTCGTCCACTCCGGGTTGGTCTTGGCCAAGCTCTCCACCTGCTGCCAGAGTTCCTCCCGCTGCGACAGCTTCTCGCGCTCCCTGCGATGGAAACATATTAGAGGTAAGCCATCATTCAACCTTTGCATGGCCATCACTTACATCTGCTTCTCCTGTTTGTAGTTCTTGCTGCACTCGTCGAAAAGGCGCTGATCCATCTCCATGAACAGCTTGAGTGCATTGTAGATCAAGCCATGAATGGTCTTGTTCCAGTGCGTCTTTGAGTTGCGATTGAGCGCCGGGAACATGATGGGTAGTATCACCGCCGAGTTATCCGCTATCAGCGACATTATGTACTCGTTGTTCCAATAGTACAACGCCCGCTCGGCCACCTGGAAATGGGGCGAGGAGACACACTTGGCTATCTGGCGGAACAGCGGGACCATCACCTTTTGAAACTCGGCCGGCTCGATGACGTCCAGGAGCTCCTCCAGCTCATTCAAAAACATTACCTCCTTGGGACTGTGCGTCTTCGGCCAAAATTTAAGCAGGCTTCTGCAAATAAAATATTGATTAATCCAATCCCATGAATTACAGCATAAATACACATAATTATATTCAGAGAGAGTTGTTGAAATCACAATTTACTCACTTGATAACCGCCTCCGATAAACTGGGATCCTTCTCAAGGAACTGCACAACGCAGTAGGTGAGCTGCGGATGGTAGACCGAGAGGCTCTTGGCTTTGTGCAATGGCAACAATACCTTAAGTAAAAATTGTTTATGCTCCTCTTTGAGCGGTAGAGCAAAGCCATTGATAATGCTGCCCAGGATTTCCAATAACTCGGCTATGCCGTTATGATGCTCCGTTTCATAAATAAATCTAAATATTTATATTTTTGAGATTTGAAGAAGTCTAGAAGAGTGAACGACTGTTGCCTTCTTACCTGTAAAAGACATTGTTGATCTGCTTTCTAATAAATGCTCTCAGGCCCAAAAATTTTCCATAGATGCGATGTAAAACAGTCTTTAGGAAATCACGTTCACGTGGATCCTCCGAATCGAATAAATCCAAAAGTTGTAATACAAATTGATGGTCGATAAAACGTTTAGCCATATTTGGTTGGAAATCGGGTGACTCCAAGAAGCGCAAAAACAGCTCGTAGACAAGTTGCAGATGTGGCCACGACGATTCCAGCGTGGGCTCATCCTCCTCTGGATCGAATTCAGCGCCGTTCGGATTGGACGATGGCGGCAGTGTGCGGAATAGGTTGACCGCAAACTGGAAATAGAAAAAGAATTTGAATGTAAAAAAGAATGGAGAGTTCATTGGGAATACTTTTTATGAAAAAATTCAATATTTCTCGATATTTAAAAAATGCGATATTTATCGATATTACAAATATGCAAAAGGCTATATTTATCGATATTTCACATACGAAAATAGTCGATACTTATTGATATTTCAAATACAAAAAATAGATACTTATGATACTTTAAATGCTTACAAGTCGATATTTCAAATACGAACAAGATCGATATTTATCGATATTTTAAATTTCGTCATATCAAACCTTAATATACGAAAAAGTGTTGGCGGATACAACATATCGTACTTTTCTATTCGTTATACATCCCGCTACACAAGACAATATCTCCTTTCTTAAACTTTAATGTTTCCTGTGCTTAGTCGGGCTGCGTGCCTAATATTAGAAGTCCTTCCCTGTTTTAAAACATGTCTAGCACCAATGAATTTCCTTCAATGGAATTCTTATTCAATTTCTTATTCAACATTTTACCAGATTGTGTGAAATTTTAAATATTCTCCGTTGCAAACTTAGCCTCGTTATTTTTGGGCATACGAGACTTTAAGCTTACCATATTGATCGCCTCCGGGTAGATAATTTCGGTGATGACGCCATTTTGGTTGGTGAGGAAATCGACCATCTCGTGAAGGGCCGCTCGCTTCACTTCCTTCCATTTGAGGTCGCTCAGCGGCTCGGAGAAGTCGAAGAGGGTGCAGCATTGTCGGATCTTTTGTATGAACAATTCCTCCCTTTCACTGGTGGCCGTTTCTAAAGGTATACACAATACAGAAGCTTTAGTTTCCGGAAACAAATCGATATATGTAAATCTTTAATAAGAAATCAGAAAACATAGTCCTTAAAAAAACAAGGAAAGAAAGAAACGTACAACTCTAAACGACCAACAAAAGCAAGCAAGCGAAACTAAAAAAAAAAAGGAAACCAATGAAGATCAGAAAGGATCAAGAAGTTTGGCAAGGTCTCAGGTCCCAAGGACTACGTGGAGCGTGTACATATCTCCCGCAGGCATTGGCCTGAGACCTCTTGGGATAGCAACCTCGCAGTGCAGGCAGCGCCAGGGCAACCGAAGCGGTGGGTGGCGAGTAGAACAGATTCCGGTCCCGCGCCCGTCCTGGACTCCCCGTCAGCTGTTGCAGCGTCTGGGGCGAGTCCTGGAGACATGGGTGACCCTGTATTATTTCCCCATTCTGGCGGATGCTCAGGCTGGATGTAGTCACCACTAACGTGGTGCTCGGTATCGCCACAACTGAAGGCGACGCGGATGTGACACTGCCATTGCGCTGGCCAATGCCCAATGAGATGCTAATGCCGCCCACCAGATTCTGGGCCACCGTCGGACGCAACTCCTCTGCGGGCGCCTCGCTGGTTGTAGGGACGACGACGACGGCGGCTGCGGCTGGCGTCGCCACCACGGGCGTGGAGGATGAGGATGATGAGGAGGTGGTGGCTGCCGCTGCCGCTGCTGCCGCCGCCGCAGCACTGTTGCCCACACTCTTGGTGGCATTAAGTATATTCTTTATAGCCGCGGCCGCGCTCACAGGTGACTGGAGGATGATGAGGTAGCGATGAAATGAGAGCAGATTGGTTTTTGGTTTATCAACTTTTCAAAAGGATTAGGAGATGTGTGTGTGTGTGTAAGTAAAGTGTAGACCGGGTGTGTTTGGCGGGTGTAATGTGTGTGTGTGTTCTGTGGCTGTGTTTGGACTAAACCAAGCTGCAAACCTTGCTGGCGACGATGGAGCTGGCTGCGTTGTTGGTTGGTGCGGTGGAAGGTGTGGAGGAGGCCGATGCAGAGGATGCAGCTGCTACCGCAGCCGATGCTGCGGCCGAGGTAGCCGCCGAAAAGTGCTGCGCCAGGGTGGACACCAAAGAGTTTCCACTGCTCGCTGTGGCGCCGGCGGCACTCGTTGAGCTACCCGAGGCCGATCCGGCCGATCCTGTTGCTGTCGGTGGGTTCTTCGACATTCCGGCATTTGAGGAGAGCGACAACGAGGAAGTGGAGGACTGCGATCCAAAGGGGGAGGATGCTATCAGGGCCGCTGCCGCCGAATTGGCTCCACCGCCGTAGGTGGCCGCCGAGGATGAGGCCGAGGAGTTGGCCGCCGCCGAGGCAAGCGAGGATGAGGCCGCCTGGGACAGTGAGGACAGCGCCGAGGCCGAGGAGTTTGAGCTGGTGGACGAGGACGAGGGTGAGGATGATGTGGTTGCCACTCCCGCTGTCGTCGCTGCTGCTGCTGCTGCTTCGGGTGGTGAGAGGGGCGTTTTGCGCCCCTCGAACTTGGCCTTGAGCTCCTCCACGCTGCTGAACTTGAATCGGCTGCCGGCCTGCTCCTGACCCGGCTGCTCCCGATCCTGATCCTCCAATTCGTCGTCAGCCAGCTGGTCTAGTCCGCTGTGAAACGATGGCGACTTTGGTATGCGAATGCCGAGGGCATAATACCCGGCAGCAATGGGTTGCGGATCCTGCTGCTGCTGCTCCTTGCTGGTGCTGGAGGATGAGGAGGAGGAGGAGGAGGACTTGGTGGCCGCAGATTTTGTATTTTGTTCTTGGTGCAGCGGTGGTTGCTGCTGGTGCTGCTGCTGCTGCTCCTGCTGATGTTGCTGCTGCTGCTGTTTTGGGCCGTTGAGGTTGCCCGTCAGCAACATAGCACCGAAGACCATCTCATTAGTGCCGCACTTGGTTCAAATGGCCCGCAATTGAAGGGAAATGGAACCGGTGATAGCCCGTTTCAGCCGCCCCCGCCGACCGACCAACAACAACACATAAAAACCGACTATTCGTACACTAGAAACTCAATTTGGGCATGAAATTATAGAATCTGTAATGGAATTGTAATATAGATAATGGTTTATTAATGCCAAAACGAAATGAGATGCATTGGAAATGTAACTGTAACTTCAACTACAACTGTAACTGTGACTGTGAATGGAAATGAAACTGGAAATGATAATGAAAATGACAACGAAACAAACGACTCGACACGCCTCTGGGCAAAAGTTTTCCCTCGCCGAAATGCGGCTCAAATCGACCACTGACCACTTACGTTTTAATTGGCAACAGAGGGGGGCGGGACGGGGAACGGCAATTAACGAATTTGGGCAAATAATTTCAACAATTAATTCAAGTTCTTGCGGCTCGCGGTGCTGCACGGTCGTGCAAACGGTTCTTTTTTGTTGCTTCGACTGCTGCGGGCAATCGGAAAAATCGATACATTCAAAAGAATGAGAGAGAGCGGAGCGCAGGAACAGAGAAAGAGAGACAGCGCGGGTGGGTGGGTTAGGGGAGGTGATTGGAGCCACTCTCTTGTAGTGGGAATGAAAGCCGCCGCCGCAATGGCAAACAGACGGAATGAAACAATAATATCAAACAGGCGAAATTTGTTTATTTAATAGACGAAACCTAAGCAATTAGCGGGAAAGGTAGAGTGAATAACAATCCGGTGACACTCACAGTACGCGAGCGTGAGAGCCGGAATGCAAAGGCTGCCAAGACGGCGCATGTGTTGAAATGTCGAAAGAGGAGGAAGGAGAGAGAGAAATAGAGAGAGTGAGAGATGTAAGCGAGGCTGAGGCTGAGTTGAAGTGTACGAGGGGGTGTGGGGGTGTCCCGTGCGTCAGTGTTGCCACCCACCTAATCAGACGACACTCCCTTGACCTTTAACGTACGTGATTAAAACAAATAATAAACAAATTGCAACAGCTGAGCGAAAATAGGCAAGCGAAGGTAGCGCCAGTAGCAAAAGGCTTCAAGCTCGCCTCTCCGGCAATGTTCTCTATACGCCTGCAGATCGGAATGCAGTAGCCCCAAATATAACAACGGAAAGTTACAGAGTTCTGTTGATTCGATATTAGATATGTTTGTTTATACAAGATATGCATGGTCTATATCGTATTACGTATTGTCATATATCACCAATAATCGTATTTAGGGGATCAGGGGATCAGTTTCCGTCAAGTTCTGATTACAATCTTTGATATTCAATAACTTAAAGCCCTATGTGGCCGTCCGTAAACATACATATAACGTAGAGGTGGGAAAATTTCTATGACAAAATCTATTATATCGATTCTTTCTATTTTGCTCGCTGCATTGATTCGGTTTTGAATTAATCCATGTTACAAAAACTGTAAATAGGTTCGTTTTTGCCAGCATAAACCAGTAGTTAATGGAATTTGAATTTTTTTTTTTTATATTAAGAAAATAATTATTTGTTTTTTTTTTTATGTTACATTACTTTATTTAGGTCATAGAAATGTATTTTTGGGTTTTTAGATTGGATCTCAATGAACTTAGACATAAATTATTGTTTTATCGATTTAATCAATGGTATTTTCTAAAATATCGAAAAATCGATGCATTGAGTATAGCATTTTTTCTCAGCTTTAAGATAACGTACTCACATTTTAGATGATTTTTAAAAAACCCCATATATAAATATAATCAAAACTTTCTAATATGGTTAAAAATTGGCATAGCAAGTGACTTTCGAATCGACATTTGTAGGTTTGTATTTGTATTTCTGATGGCGATTTTATATGTTCTTTTTGAGGAGCTACTTTTGAAATTTAATGCATTGAAACAGAACTCTCTTCCCCAAAAAGTGTGCTCCCGAAAACCGATCTGCATGCCTATGAGATTTACCACTATATTGGAAATAGGGGGGCTATCATTTCATTTGGAATCCACTTACTCTCGGTCAGCGGACTGAGGGCCGTCAATTCGCAGTTCTTGGACGCATTGTAGCGGGCGCTGCTCTGGCGCTTTTCCTTACGGACGATGGGAGTGCCGGTGAGGTTCAGGCCCTTGGTGATCGGCGTGGGCGGCGGTGCATCCCTCGGGGGTGTGCTGTCCTTGTCTTTGTTAGCCTGCAATTGAATACGATTTAGACGGTTCTTGTCAATTCTCTTCCGTGCCAAACACTAAACGTTTTGTTTATGAAAGTTAGGAAACGTAAAAACGATTGTAACAAAGGCAAAGCAATATGTACGGAAGCCAACTTGAACGTAGCACTTGCAAAATCGGATCAGAGAGGGTCCTGCGGGTGAGATGACTCTTTGCCGCCATTCACATCGATCGCCTTTACCTTGGTCTGCGCGAATCCTTGACGCCTCAGACGAGCTGCCTGTGGGTGTGGTTTAGTCTGAGTTTAATTTTAGTAATGCCAAACATAGAGATGTGCACGGGGTCAGGGTCGAGGAGGCTTGGTAGGCTTGGATAGGCATTCCATCCGCATTGGGTTACTTTGCTGGCAGCTACCAGGGACTATGTTGTGATATTAATAGGGGTTACTTATTCACCAGGCACTACCCAAGCGGCATTCTCAATTTAATTGTATTTAAATAGTCTCGGCTTGTGGGAGGTTTCTAGCGGGATTTTTCATTTTCAAATATCTTGATTTGGTCCACAATTTATTTCAATAAGAGCTTTTGATCTTTGATCCCAAAAAATGAAGTATTGCCCGAAAGGAGAAAGAATACCTTTGCTGGATATTTCTTTTGTCATTTTAGACCTCATAATTAAATCTCACACACCATTAAAAAGTCATACATATCCGGCGAATAGAAATATATTCAATACATTAATTTGTAACTTTCCCAATACTTTTTACATATTTTTGCGCTGTAATTATATGGGTCAATTACACAGGCCAACAGCATTTCAGAACCAAGAACCCGAATTTTCTGATAGTCTTCGTAAACTCAAATCTGGCCTCAAAAAATTTCCTATATGTCAAGTTTTCAAAATATTTCAACTCAAATGTAAAAAATGTTAGCTTTTGAGTACTTTTGGGGTGGTGTAGCATCAAAACGGATTTTTTCTCAAGAATATCATTACATCATCTAAAAGTACTGTTCTTCGCCTTCACTAAGTTCTTAAGTTTTGGAAAAAATGTTATTGGTCTCCAAAATATTGTTCTTTAAATGTATGTATATTGATATGTTTTCATATGTATTAAAAAATATAAAAGTATGGTTATAAATTCAACCGACGATACCTCGGAGTCAAAGAAAGATTGTTACAACTTGTGAAAGCGAATTTTAAAGGAATTTTGAGACAAAATTCCTATTAAAATTACAATTACTTAAATTCCGCGCTTCAAAACCCCTTGGAAAAGTATATTCCTATTCTTGGTTCTGAGATTTTTTTAAATTTTGTCTGCCTGTATTATCTATATATACTTCATTGCACTTATTGACTTTATTTAAATTGTATCATTTTAATGACCTTGATAAAGAACTATGCTATAACTGCAAGGATTGCCAAATATGTTTATTGTCTAATAATTAAGTATAAATGATTAAAGTTTAAATCGAACAAGAATCAAGTAAGAAACTAATACATATATAATAGATTGATCAAACTAAATGTACAAATTTTAAAGAAAATTGATTTATAGGCTTTGTTATCAAATCCTTTTCGATGACATCCTCTACATAAATCTAGATTTTATTTGATACCAAAAACAAGTGAGAGTTCTGGTTGGATTGTCAAGAGCCTTAATTTGATATCTGATTTGATTTGTTATCCAAACGACACGACATTTGGTAATCTAATTGGTGTTGGTCATCTAACTGCTAAGGTGCTCAGGGTGAGTGAAAGGGAGGGGACGACAGGTAACACACATCGTTTGCAGCGATAAGATTAGATAAAGCTAAGTTTTTTCGATTTGCAGTACAAGGAAGTGTTGTGCGCCACACACATTTATATATACACACACACACACTAACGTACACGTGCGAGTAACTCAACTTTACGTCAAATAACGGTAGGCATGCGTAGGGCGACGACAGGTGAAAGATAGAGAGCGTGAGGCAAGGGGAGAGGGTGAGGCACAAAGTAGGAGAAGGTGGGGGCACACAACTCACCTCACTGCTGATTGGAACACCGCCGCTGGTCACCACAATTGGTATGGCCGCCGTGGTTGTTGTTGTTGCTGCTGCTGCTGGTGTTGTTGTACTTAAGTTACTGTTACTCTCTTTGATACCGTTAGTGGCCGTTGTTGGTATGACTATGCTGCCGCTAGTGTTGCTACTGCTATTGGTATTGGTGTTGTTGTTTGCGGCTGTTTCGATTTTGGATTCCGCCGCTGATGCTGTTGTTGTTGATGTTATTGTTGGTGATGATACTGTGGTTGCTGCTGCTGCTACTGCTGTTGTTGTTGTTGTCTCTGCTGCTGCTGGCGCCGCTGTTGTTGGTTCTAACGCCTCGTTATCCATAATACGCAGTCGTCAGAGTTCGTTCTCCGGCTTCTTGGCTCTTTCAACAAAAAAAACGTAAACAACCAACAAACAAACAAACAAATACAACAGCCGGCCGTACCGCTCAATTGATTGCTATCTGAAAATTATATATTTGCACTGTGGAGTGTCGAAAGAAAGAAATTAACGTAGCAATAACTGAAAAAAATAACAACAACAATATCATGCTATAAAATTCGAAAACACACAGGCTCACACACAAATACATTCATACACCTGCGGTCAGAAATAAGTTCTTATCAACATAGGAAAATAGTGCGTTTAATTAATAAAAAAAAAAAACAAAACAAAGAGCCACTTTTTATAAAAATATATATATATATAATATCTTCTTCGGTATTTCCATAAATTTAGAAAAAAAATGTTGCAAATTATAATTGGTAATTTCTTATTGGTTATTTCTGCAATCATATTATATTCATTTGACCGCAACTGTATAAACAGTGCTAATGGGAAACGGAGCAACCTTTTGGAATCTCTCTCTCGCGGCGAGCGCTTTCCAATCGGAATTGCCTTAATGGCGGAAAACCGCTTCAAATCAGAGATCCAAAGTTGTCACAAGAAGTCCCCACATCACAAGAAGCATGATTTTCTTCTAGCATAGCAAATCCGGTTCTAAACGGTGCCAAACACGTTCATGCAGCGACTAATGCTGTAACTTCCCAGTTGGACATGTGTGGGCTCTCGGGCTTAAGTCTTGTACCGGATTATTGGATTATTGAATTATCGTTGAACGTATAAACAGACATTTTGGTTTTTCGCACAACTTACACTCAAGGGAAATAAATAACAAAAATGTCAAAACACTCGCGAGGGACAGAGAGAGAGGCAAGCGTGACAAAGAGAGCGAGCGATGCGAGGGACGAGCAACAAGTTGCGAAGCAATGGCCGTCGTCCAATTGCCAGGGTTGCCATATCATGCCGAGGCAAATGCGAAGAAAAGAGAACTTTTGGGTGGTGTTGGTTTTTTTTTTTTTATTCGGAGGTGCGAGGAGTTGCTGGGTCGGGGGAACGGAAGGGATTTTTCTACACAAATATTATTTAAAAAGTGAGTAAACTCTACCACATTGAGGCAGCGAAACAGGGACAGAGAGATGATGGCTTATAAATAAAATGTGTACTAGGCACAATTAATAGTTGCACTTGCACCCAAGACCCAAACACACAATTAATATACATGTACATATACGGTGGGGAGACGAATATAACTTTGAATGTCAAGGGGCGAGGTTGGTTAGGTTTTGGATTTCTGGGTTTTTGGAGTTTCCTTTACCGCCACAAGTTGCAAAAACTTGCTCAATTTGCCCCTGCTGCGATTTAGGGTCGCCAACATCAAATTCACTGCTGATAAAAGCTGTTCTTTACGTAAAATGCGAGTTCTAACAAAACGCACGCACACACACACTCACTCGCACACACACGCACACCGCGAGGCTATGTATTATTTGCGCTGCAATTTCTTCGATCTCTGCGATTTTCGCGTGCGAATTTCACAAGGTTCGCCCGCGAATCTCGCACTTTGCAGCTCGACGGACATTAAGCTGGGGTCACCGGGGTCAAGTTCACCTTTTGCTCGAGAACGCACAGCATCAACGGCAATTGTAAATAATAATTTATGTAAACTGTTTTATTCACGCAACGTTGACGGGCCTGCTCAATAGAAAATAGAGTTGCCAGGGCTGCATGCTGCCGGCAGACTTGCCGGACCGCCATTGCTTTCGATAGTTGCGATAGTGTTAGCAAGTAGGAAAACTTATATTTAGTGCCACCTAAATTATAAATATATTTCCAAAGCTACTTAAAATACTATTTTATAAACCTTTTTAGAGTCGTAAATAGGTGATTCAAAATTACATAACAACTAATTCAATATACCTAAAACTAACGTGATGATTTTTGTTCTTTTTTTTTATACGAAGATTTCCGCTTCCAATATTAATTAGTTTTTTTAAAGGTGGAGAAACATCGACGTTGTTCGATGACCTACAAAATAAATTGACCTAAATATAGAGGTTTTATGGTTCACTTGATTTATTAAGTGAATTTGTAGTTGTGATAAATAAAATTGATAAAAACATCATTGCTTTTTTCTTCTATTCAAAAATCGTCTGAAAAGATAAGCTGTCATTCGCAGAGTAAAACAGCGTCCTAAAAACTTATATTATATGCTTTCACTATTTCTCAAAGTAATTGTAGGCTCTTTAGAGATACTTTCCTGGTGTATGACCTTTATTTAGTCTATTACTTATCTATGCAAATAAACTTTCCTGGTCTTAAATATTTGTGGTGATAAACCAGGGTGCCATTTCGAATTCTGTGGCAGCTCGACCACTTCTGCCGGGTGGCAACGTTGTACCGACATTGTTTATATTGGTTGCGGGCCAAATTTCCTTAATTTTATTAAACATTTCGCTATTGCTATGCAGATCACAATCAAAGTGCTAAAGGGCACGGACTGCACGCTGGAAGTAAGTTATTATATATGGTCACCGCCTACAATGTTTTTAATTCATGAACTTTGCACGCAGGTCTCGCCGACATCCACAATTTTGGAGGTGAAACAACAGATCGAAACGGAACTCCAGATCTCGGCGGCAAATCAGAAGCTCCTGCTCCTCGGGCGACCTTTAAACAACGAGCAGACAATTGCCTCCTATCCCAACATCAAGGAGGGCACCAAACTCAACCTGGTGGTGATGAAGCCCTGCCTGCGCGACAGCATCCAGCGGGGGTTCCGCAAACACTATCCGGAACAGCAGGCGGAGCGGCTGACCAACGAGTTTATGACCGACTTCGAGAAAAAACTGAACGAACAGAGCTTAGACGACCTGGAGAGATTTGCTGATAGCATAGTCAGCAGAGCGGCAACATAGCCTGCACGACGCCCCCATTGATCCAGCAAACCCCACCCCCTCCGACGGATGCCTATCTTTCCCCGCTAAGCAAATTAATTGTTTTTATTTCCCCAAAGGTAGTAAAAATTAAGACTTGACTGAAAGAAGAAAACCCCCTTGTGTTTTTTTCGGCTGTCCGGCAACGCTGCGCTTTGATGCAGCGGCCATTTGTGTCCGTGTGTGTGTGAGAAGAAGAAGGTAAAGGAGAAGAGAGGAGAATGCGAGTGCTGTGCAAATTTCTTGGCCGAGTTGTTAACTCCGCGCTGCCCCAACAAATCCAGTCGGTGCGATCTCTGTCCAGAACAGTGCCAGCCATGGTTAAAGTAAGTGGATAAACACACAATTAATGCCAGATTCCGGCAATCCAACAGCCGGGGCCCATTACATAAGGCCGGTGGGGCTACGGTGCATAAATATTGATTGCGCCGGAAGAGAAAACTGCACCCGAGTGCAATTCAAGGTTACATCAGTAGCTGTGTGTGCGTGTGTGCCTTTTTTAATTTTAGTTAACTGAAGAACATTGGTGAATATTCGTCAGAGGCGAACACAAGACGACTCGCAGACCCAAAGATCACTACGGGCCGGAAAAACCAATGCAGAATTCTTACTCGCCACACTTTTGATTTATACAAGTCAAAGACATCAAACATGTAAATGTAGTGGTGGTCTTGCCTCACCTTCGTACTCTTTAGATCAAAGATGGCCACCTAGTTGACTCTATAACAGCGGAGGGCACGATATCTAACGGTTTGAGCAGCAGCTCGGCCAGCTGCCTCTGAAAAAAGACACGATTTTAGCAGCGTGAGCAAATTGAGCCACAGCGTGCCCTTCGCTGCTCTATAAAACATATTTATATTCAAAAAACTCCTTTTAGTTCTTTAACAAACGTAACAGACAAGCACATATTCATTTCATTTTAGGTAGGCGATTCCCTTCCAGCGGTGGACCTCTTCGAGGATTCCCCAGCTAACAAGATCAACACCGGCGATCTGGTCAATGGCAAGAAAGTAATCATATTCGGTGTGCCCGGCGCATTTACTCCTGGCTGCTCCAAGGTATGTTGCAGCCTCTCTTATTCTTCATAGAAACTACATAAATCGTAATTCACAGACCCACTTGCCCGGCTATGTGAGCTCTGCCGATGAGCTCAAGTCCAAGCAGGGCGTAGACGAAATTGTTTGCGTTTCGGTGAACGATCCGTTCGTGATGTCCGCCTGGGGCAAGGAGCACGGCGCCGCTGGAAAGGTCCGTCTCCTCGCCGATCCCGCCGGTGGCTTTACCAAGGCCCTGGATGTGACCATTGATCTGCCGCCACTGGGTGGCGTGCGCTCCAAGCGCTACTCCCTGGTTGTGGAGAACGGCAAGGTGACCGAGTTGAATGTGGAGCCCGATGGCACCGGCCTCAGCTGCTCGCTGGCCAACAACATTGGCAAGAAGTAAATGGATTCCAGAGTCTCCTAAAATTCGCTAGAGAAACTCAAACAGTAACGCTAGGCCGCAATGATATCAATTACATCTTGAAAAGAACTATATGTAGCACGTACCACAAATATATATGCGATTAGAGGTGTTATATCTAGGTGTTGGCTTTAATATCTACTTTGGGGCTTAGTCTTTAATCTTATTGTTAGGTCTAGCGGTTGTCGGTATTGGGGGCGATCTTCTGGGACAACAGCTTGCCATAACCGCCCCGACCGGCGTCGTAATCCGTACGATACTCGTCGCGCACCTGGCCACCAGTCTTGCCGCGTCCATATTGCCGGCCCTCGATAAAGCCGGCGTCCCAATCGACACGAATCAGTCTGTCATCCAAGCGGGTGCCATTCACAAATCTGAAGGAAGTAAACAAGAAAAATGGATTAGAGTTTTAAGTGCTGAATGTGGAAAAAGAAAATCATTTAAGAAAATATTGAACTGGTTTCCTTGCACATCATATTTCGTATTAAATGCCCTAATATCTAAGCAAAGTTCCGATTTCTGGCACCTTCATCTAAATTCTAAAGAAGTTATACAGTTTCTCCGCCTTCGCAGGCTTAAACTTTCTAAAAATCTTCTTGCTTAAGAGAGTATTTTTTAGTTGAAAGCTGCAAAGCTATACAAAACCAATGTTTAAGCAGCTTGAAATCGTTAGGGTTTTTAGGTAGGGGGTTTCCTGACCAACTTGATTTTCGAATCTGTGTGTAATGAGTATATAAATCTCCAAGAAGTACTTTCTACACAAAATCCAAAATGCCGGGAACAATGTGGTTTTCCCGCTTGAACGATGGTCTCTCACCTCATGGCCGCCTCCGCCTCGGACCTTATGTAGTACTCCACAAAGCAGAAGCCACATGGTGTCTTCTTGTACTTGTCCAGGCCCATGACTATAACCCGGACATCGCCGCAGCGTGAGAATAGCTCGTGGATCTGCTCCTCCGTCGTGTAGAAGCTCAAGTTTCCCACATACAGCGTACACGACTCGCGGAGTGATCGCTCTTGCTCCGAGCGAGAGCCCTGAAATGGGGTTAAAGAATTATCAAGTATTCTTGTGCGTGACGTGGCGCATACTCACCTTGAAGTGCTGATCGCGATACGAGCTTAATTCCACGGAAAGGGCCATATTTTAGCAAATAAATTAAATGAATATATTTTTTTAAGCGTTTATTTAGTGATGGCAGGCAAGCGATTAATTGTTGGGTTTTGGTATTTTCTATCGATTGGTATTCAACAGTTCTGATGCGATATGTATATGCGATAGTTGCTATTTGATAAAAAGGGGAAAATATGTTAAAATCAGGGGGTTTCTAAATTAGAGACAGAAATTCTAATACGACTAAATAGCTGTTTAAAAAAATTTCAACAAGCAACCCAAATATTTTCCTTACACTTTCCACAAATTACAAACGTTCCGAGTTTTCCGAAACCGATATATACTGCTTGTCAGATTTGGTATGTAAATTCGTGACGCGTTAGCGCATTTCCAAGTGCTGTTCCATTCCCCAGACATTTCACGGCTCGTTGTTATTATTATTAATTTTATGGCGATACTCCGTACTTAATGAACACAACACTCAATTCCGGTGGCGGCAAGCGGCAGCTGCGCTTCCGTGGCGACGTCAGCACCAGCAGCCGGGTGGAGGAGCTGCATCATCATCACCACCATCATAATGACGATATCAAGCAAAAGCAGCCGCTCACCCAGGATGACGTTGCAGCGACGCCGACAGCAGCAGCAGCGGCGGCGACGGCGGCTGCAGCGGGGGCAGCGCAGCAGCGACTGCAGAACGGTAAACAAGGATTTGAAAAGGGGGAAAAACCGCGAGAAGGAGCAATGAATATATTTATTTAATTGTTTTTAGGAAACACAGAGACTTGCACCAACACCTTCTACGACTTCTTCAAGGTGGAAATGACCCGTGGCTATATGCTAGAACACGACGAGGAGCGATATTCGGCCCGCCGACAGAAGATCTACAGTTTCATGCGCATACCGCGCGACCTGGAGCGTTTCATGGTCTACGGGATTATGCAGTGCGCCGACTCCTTCCTTTACATACACACCTTTCTACCCGTCCGATTTCTAATGGCCATTTGGGCCTTGTTGTCCCGAACGGTGGCCCGGATATTCCGGCTTCGGAGCAGCGGCCAGAGGCTGCTGTATCCGGCGGAAATCTGTGATCTGCTCAAGGGCGTCATTTGGGTGACAGTGACGCTTATCATGCTGCTGGTGGACACGAACCGGGTGTACCACATCATCAAATCGCAGTCGATCATCAAGCTGTACATATTCTACAATATGCTGGAGGTTGGCGATCGGCTGCTGTCCGCCTTTGGCCAGGACACCATCGATTCTCTCTTCTGGACGGCCACCGAGCCGAAGCATTCCAAGCGCGAACACTTTGGCGTTCTCACTCACGTCCTCTTCACCTTGATCTATGTGTTTCTGCACAGCGGACTGATTATGTTCCAGGTGAGTTTCAGACTCTTTTTGATTCCTGTAAGGAAACCATGTATAAAATCCCTTTGCAGGCAACCTGCTTAAATGTGGCTGTGAACTCCAACAACAAGGGCTTGTTGACCATCATGATATCAAACAACTTTGTGGAGCTCAAGGGATCCGTGTTCAAGAAGTTCGACAAGAACAACCTGTTCCAGCTGACCTGCAGCGATGTCCGGGAGCGCTTCCACCTGTCCGTGCTGCTGTTCATAGTGGTGATCCAGACGATGAAGGAGTTCGATTGGAGCATCACCCAGTTCTGTGTGATGTTGCCCGACTGCTTCGCCGTGCTCTTTACCGAGATTCTCATTGATTGGGTGAAGCATGCGTTCATCACGCGATTCAATGAGCTGCCGGAGAACATTTACCGGGAGTACACCACCAGTTTGGCCTACGACATGACCCAGACGCGGCAGAAGCACGCCTTTTCGGATCACTCGGATTTAGTGGCTCGTCGCATGGGCTTCATACCGTTTCCCCTGGCGGTGGTCTTGATTAAGGCCATATATACGGCCGTGTCATTTGAGAATCTGGCTGCCTGGCTGCTCTTCCTGCTGGCTTACCTATTTGCTTTGGGTTTACGCATCTGCCTGACCATCTGTGCGCTGGGCAAGGCCTGCAAGCTGATGAAGGAGCATCAGACGGAGCGGAATAGCTCCACGCCGAGTAGCATGACTAATGTGCCGCCAGTAGGAACTTCGGCGCCTGTCGCCTCCACCACGAATCACAATAATAACAACAACATCAGCATTGGCATCAAGCCATCGGTTCAAGTGTCGACACTGCTGACACCACCCAGCGCCAGTGCCAATCTCGACGTGAGCCATAATTTTTCGCGAGCCTCAATCGCCTCGACGTCGACGCCAAAGAAGGCAATAAGTGAGCAGGAGTTGGATGTCACAAACTCGCTGGAATTGGGCGCCACGGCTCTGTTCTCCAACAGCGATGTGGATCTGGATGATGTGTGCCTGAACGAGCAGGTGACTAACGTGACCAACGCCACTTCCGCCGCCCAGGAGGTGTACCAGGAACAGGACCTAGTGCGCAGCCAGCCGGACCTGATGCTGCTCGATGATTCCAGCGGCGGTGGGGAGGCAAGTCCGAAGCAGGCCCTGTCACAACGGCTGCCGAAGCGAACGCACAAGCGATCGGAATCGGAGCCCGGAATACCCAGCCTGCTGGACAAGGGAGGTCATGCTTCCGGCCATGTTGCGGGCGGCAATCAAACGACACAGCTGTAGCCATAAATCGATGCTAACTTATTATTATTATAATCTTTGGTTTGTACCTTGTACGCAGTTGCGTTGCGTTTTTGATCTTTTGTTTATCGGTTAGTTCTGCTCCTTGTAACATGAATAGACTACGTAAGTATAAGTGAGAACGGATTTAAAATGTATTTTAGATGATAGCTCAAGGTAGGCGTTCTCTAGGAAACAACAAAAAAAAAAAACCAAAACAGTGCCTGAAACTGCTGGTGTGTGTGTGTGCTCTTAAGAATATTTCTGTAATCCTAATAAGTCACATCTGGGGGGTGTCACTACCAACCACATGGACTGTTACCGGAGCACATAAAGAATTAAATAAATATTGCAGATGTTTCCCCAAATAAGCTTTATTACTATTAAATTCGATTAAAGAAAGACTTGGGACTAGGCTACGAACATTTAAATATAAAGCCAGCTAACTTATACATTAGCCTTGTAAGTAATATATTTCTGATTGAATTTAGAAGAAACCAATTGTTAACTGCATTTAAGGAAATCTACTGTACTTCGATGGGTAAGCTGTAAACCTATAAAAGTTTCTGTATTTGTCAGATTCGATACAAGTAAGCCACAGCAGGTCCTGAGCTCCTTTTGCTTCTTTTGGTACAAAACTTTAAAATTGAATTTTCTAGAATTAATAAACTGGAAGCACAGCTGGCTTACATTTGAAGTTTTTTTTTTTTAGATATGGCCGATATCCTGTCGTCAGTATCCACATCTACAGGTTGACTTAGTTCCCATTAGGAACTCTGAGCTTTGATTTAGTCTTGTATATCATGTATGCCTTCTAGCTAAATAAAGGACTATCAATGTTAACTTAAACTTTCTGAAAATATTGTAATAAATTACAATTTAAATAAGCTTTCTGTTTTTTTATTTAATCAATTTGATAGTTTTTATTTCTACAAAATGCTTTAGCTAAACTAATTCATAGAGATATAAACCACAGGCCGAACAGTTTTTAGAAAAACCCAGAACCAAGTACCGGAATTTACTTCTCCAAAGGTTTTCGATGCGCTAAACTCAAATCCGGCCTCAAACAATTTCATATTCTTCAGTTTTTCGAGATATTTTAAGCTAAAAGTGTTAAAAATACGTTCTTGGGTAAATTTGAGGTGATGTAACTTCAATAAGCATATTTTTCTTAAAACGATAAATACGGCATCTTAAAGTACTGTACTTACTCTTCAAATCCAGTTTTTAATGCTTGTAAAAATCTTTTTTTAATTCTAAGATATCGATACTTTTCTATACTTTAAGAGGCCTTGACGATCTACTTGAGAAAAAAATCTGTTTTGACGTTATAACACCTTAAAAGTATAAAAAACATTTTTAAAATTTTGAGTTGAAATATTTTGAAAACCTGACGAAAAGAGCATTTCTCGAGGCCAGAGAAGAATGAAAACTATCAGGAAAGTATATTCCGGTTCTTGGTTCTGAAATAGGAGTGGAATCTGTAGAATAACGATCCCCTCTGATCTGGAACTGAATTCCCAGCCGATTTTTAAAACGTTTCTTTACTGAAACTATGCAGGTGCCTTCTTGGAGCACTTGGCGTAAAATATGAAAAAAATCAAATAAATAAGCAATATTACTCATACGACGTGTTCACTATATTATTTATCAAAAACTGCCTGAAACTGTTTAAAGTTAAGAAAACACTTTTCTTCAGTTTAAAAGTGATTTAAGCTTATGTTTATTTAACAGCAAATTAGATTAAAAAGATGCATAAACCATTATTATAATAAAATATATTATAATAAAATATATAATATTGCGCATACGACATGTTGACAGGCATGACATGACAAATCAAAGTTCTTTTTTTACTATATTTATTGCCTCTTCTAATTTTAAAACATTTATTTTATAAAGTTCTTGTTGGCCACATTGCATTCTTATTTTAAAACGTGGAACATGTGTATATATCCTACGGTTTAGCAATTTCCTTACCAATCTTTCCATGTACTACTTTGTATAAATAACCTTTAACATTTTCCATTCTGTAAGCCGACAGTCATCCCCATTTACCCGCTCCTAAGGACAAAATCAAATGACTAACTTTACCACAAATTCCTAGGGGCAAAAATTGCTTTCAGCTTAGCGAGAAATTGTTTTCTGGATTTCCTCCAAAAATTGTTGGTGCGCCCCGAGCTCTTGGCGGGGGGAAAGGGAGGACTGCCCCCCGTTGGATTCATGAATGAAAAGGTTTTCCCGCTTTGTTTGTGTTTGCACGCGTAGAAAAATCAACAAGCTGCAAATGGAGTGCGCGTTTAGCCCACATCCGCAACCGATTCTTGGCTCCAAGTTCTGGGCCACCCAGTTCATCCCATTCCAGGTTATACCACTCCCACCCCCAGGGAACTTACACGCGCGTGTACGCACAAACATCCTTACATGTGTATACTTTTCCGCGACGGGGCGTATCAGTTTTATGAATGAAATTCTACGCTGACCTTGGAGCAGCGCATTGTGGTTGCGTCAGTGCCCTGAACAGGGGAAGTTTTCGATATTCAAGCCCAGAGCGAGTCCACAGAGCTGGGCGCATGCTCACCAAATCTCGTCGAACCGAATCCCCCTGGACTCCGCGCTGGCCATTTTCATTCATGAAAACCACGGCTAATTTCATGAATGGCTCTTTCCCTTTTCGGTTTCAAGGACACAACGCTCCCGCGGCATGGCGTCCTTATCGATTTTCCCTTTCGCATTTATGTACTTTTCACATTCGCTTTCAGCGTGGGCGAAAGTACGTTTTTCGCTTCCTCCCTGTTAAATACAATTCTTTAGGATTTATGTCGACCCTTGGAGCGTTTGGGCGTTGCATTTAAAGCCAGCTTTGTGGCGAATTAGGTTTCTGGCTTACTCGGACACCAACACATTGGTGGAGCACTTTATTTTCTACTTTACCAAAGGGCTTTTATAAATTTAATCCAAACTTTACATTTATAAAGATTTATAAAATCGTATTTTGAATTTTTTTGCATGCTGGTGAACTTCCTTAAAAATTGGTCCATTCTTAAAACTTGGATATGATAGTTTTGTATGATTTCAAAATAATAAGTTACATTTTATACAAATCGAATGACTAGCAAAATGTCTCTTAGGAATATGAATTATTAACTTTTTATGTTCAGAAGCATATTTTCTTGTTATTATTTCACTATGTCATTATAAGTTTCTAAACCAGATTCTTAGTTTAAAAAGAGAAATGTCATTATAATTTTCTAAAGCAGATTCTTAGTTTAAAAAGAGACCATGCTTAAAAGGATGTCCTATAATTAAAATATATTTTAAACAAAATATACAAATGTTTGTTTACCCAATCAGGCATTCAGTTTCCTTTTAATTTTATAAATAAGTATGTATCTAGTTTTTTTTTAGCTCACTGTATTTCGAATATATATTTGTACGGTCGAAATAAAAAGGATAACAAAAGCATAAAAGAGTTAATATTTAATTTATTGTCAATACAGCCTGATAACCAAGAGCAAAATACGTACAATCTAGATAAATGGCTAATTATATCAATAAGGTAAGAAAAAGACGATTTTAATGGCGAATAGGAATAATATTTTGGCCATCAGATGACCATAAGAAGACCTTAAAATATGATCATTTTAGGGACTTTAAATCGGTATTAATCCATATAATTCTTATGGGTTAATCAAAGTTTTAAATACTTTGCTACAATAACATTAATTTGCAATTTGAAACCAATTTTTTTGGTTTAGTTTAGTTTTAGTTTTTTAGCTTTTCTAAGGTTAATTCATATTAAATATAAAAGTGCTTATTTTTAAATACTCTGTGAGGGGATCATACGACAAGGTTAGATTTTCTTTTAAATCCTTGTACTAACTTGAAACTTTTGCTCCATATTGAAGCCCTAATTTCATGGCTCCCAGCCGCTCCTCTTTCTCTAACTTCAGTCTTGTTAATTCAAGCAACCAGTTCGGTTTTTTCCATTTACATTTTTCAAATTTCGTCAATATTAGCTTTGATGTTTGCATCTGCAAAAAGTGTTTTCTAACGTTAGTACTAGGCTTAAATTGTGAGACTCCTTAAACTAAATATTTATTATATGCATATTATTTGTTCTTCTTTTACTTTGAATGGATCATAACTAAATAGAAAGCATTGAATATAAACAGTTTTCTAAAATGAATGGGGCTCTATAATGTTCAACAAGACATATGTAGGCTACATCTTCGTATGTCACTCTATTTGTTGTGAAAAGCTGTGAAGATATTCATTGCTTACTTGCAGGCTGACTCAGTAATTGCATGGCAATGGTGCCTTGAATAGTTTGCAAAAACTTCTCTAGGACCTGCCACATCCGGCCGGAGGCAGCTCGTTGGCCTGCGTTAAAAATAGCCTTGAGTAAGTTCACGGAGAGAGAAGGCTCTTTTCGGATATATGTACATCTCTAAAGTGTAGTATACAATTTTTATGAATGAAAGCACCACACCCAACACCCAACACCCAGCCGAGAGCCGAGCTGCCAGGGCAATGCTTTACCTTGCTCTTGACTGCCGCTGTGCCCCATAATTTATCGATTGGCACTCTCCGGCACCGGACCTGCGCACTGCCGCCGGATATATACAGATAGCGATGCATAGGCTAAGGTCCCAGCTGCTTATCGTTGACAACATTGACGACAATGAGCTTTGCCCCAAATGCAGGCCGTAACTGTTGCTTCACACTGACGTCATAGGAGCAGCGATGGATACGTCTTTGGTGCTGGCTACATAATTATCGGGGGACAGGATAAGCTGGCTAGTTCTGGTTACATAACATAAGGATTACGTATGCAGATATGTGTCGTTGAGTATTTAATAAGTCCTTCGGTAACAGGAAGCGTCAGTTAATATAATTGGCCATCTAGTATCGCTTGTCCGAGTACAAACTTTCAGATTTCCAAGATTTGGTCACTGATGTAGTCTCGGAACCACTGAAAGCTCTCCAGCCAGCGTTGCATTTGGCCTCCCAGCACATACAGCCGCACCGGCTGATACTCCACCTCGATCATGTCAACAATTTCGTCCACATCGTCGGACACCTCCGTTTCGCTGTCCTCGTTCGAGAGCAGGACATCCAGTGCGATGAGGCTGTGCAGCAGATAGACCACACTGCACACCAGCGAGGCTGTTGCCTGCGAGCGCAACAATCTGAAGAATGGCTGCAGGGGCGGTTCCGGTTGTAGTAGATCTTCTTTCTTCGATTTGGGGAACATGAGGGGGAAGTCTGCTTGGGCATCGGCCAGAGCAGACAATGTTAATATTGTGTAGGCAATGAAGCCCACCAGAGGGCGCAGGACTTCCTCGAGGATCGACGGCTGGTTCTTGGTACACACTTTCACGCTGGCGAAGAGCGTCATCACAGTGAAGACGTAGAAGATCAGCAGGTAGCTGTAGTAATGCACATTCCTAGTCTCCATCACTTGAGTGTCTCGAATAAAAGACAATGCAGTCAGGTAAAAGTGCATCAGAATAATGTTTACCAGTGTTTCCAGCATGTAGAATAGGAAGAGCACCGGCCGGATTTCGTTTAGGTATTTCATTTTGTAAGTGATTGATTATCGGTATGGGTGACAATAAAATCAGAGAATAATTGTAGTCTAGTTCATAATATAATTATATAATTGTATCCATGGTTTAATCTAGTCAACGCTACCAAATGTGCTGACAACCTATGTTGAACGCAGATATAGTTTATTTTAAAATAAGGCCAAGCCTTAGAAAGCAGTGCAAATGTATATCTTGGCTCTAGTCTTGAATTCAGTAAAAAGGTTCGTAATAAAAACATTTTTATTTCATTATAATCGCACATTGAAGATAGAATGTCTTTAGACAATCAATCCAAAACCCCTGAACTACCGTAAAATTTAATAACAATAAGCAGCTCACCGCAATTAAGGAGTAATTTAATAAAGTTTTATAGAAATGAAAATATTAACTAGACATAAAGAAAATTAAATGTTAAAATAATAATATGAAGATTGTTAGAATATAAAAATAGTTGTATTACAAGCTTCTGTAGATTTAAGAAAGATATGAACAGTTAATGACTCTACCCGATGTGACTAGCGCACAAATTTATAAGTTTTAAACATGTAGCGTTAGGAATACTTTGACCAATATATTAAATTAATCCAGAGAGGACAATAACCAATGCAAAAAAAAAAGGAGATGAGCTAAAAGTGACGATGGTACTTTTAGATAAGAAATTGTATGA
>JAEIIH010022168.1:0-11746 GCA_018904745.1 Drosophila orosa | reverse complement strand
TGGCTTCTGAGGTGGTTAAATAATAAACCTTTTAATACAGAAGTATTTTAGTACAAATATATTTTTATTTAAATAAGTATTGCTCTTTATAAACATAAACTACAAATATGGTTATATCAGTCCCATATTTATTCCCATTCCACAAATCTACCTCCTTCTCATCACTGATATTAATTATTATAAAAATCGCATATGTAATAAGCCCTTAAGGGGCCATAACCACTCAAAGGATTAACCTCCTTAGCGCCTTTTTCCATAAATTGCATTAAATGCTGCGCACAATCAGCTGAAGCCGATTTCAATCAATCAGCAAGATGACAATTTGAAAATCCATCACCAGTTAATGAGGAAGGGGAAGCACTTGTAGGGTTTTCAAGCTGGGAACTAAGAGTCTAGAGAGGATTGGTGTACAGTGGAGTGGAGTGTAGTGGAGTGGAGTTGAGTGAGCCTTCGGCAATGGCTCGGTCGCTCGTGGAAGGCATAACAAACAAAATCGCAAATTAAAGATTCGAAATGCTCGCAGTGACGACTTTTTGACTCGAGGCGTTTCTGGTTCCTCGTTTCTTGCCTCAAATTTCGGCTTCTATTTTCTTGGCAGACGCAGACGAAGAGAGAGACAATGGGTCGAAAAGGGAAGACAGTTGAGCTGAGGAGTTGACAGTGGACAGTTTTTATTATGATTTTGGGGCAGCTCCAACTCCTGTTGCTAGTTGCATAATATTTTGTTTGATTTTCGCTGGCTCTCCGGCAGTGGCTGCCACGCTGCCGCTTCCTTCTGCACCACACGATGCCAGAGATGCAGATGGAGATTCATTGGGCCCGCGATTATGGATTCGGATTCGCTGCAGCAAACAACAGCAAAAAATCCCCAAATAATGGCAGTCGCGAAATTTCCCACGAATCTCCTAGCCAAGGGGCATCGCAAACCCATCCAGCCGGCCAACTGGCGGCGGTTCATGTAAAATTATTATCGGATTCTATTCAAAATCAGAAGTGATGGTCGTAATCACCCGCCGGTTGGCGCTTCTGCCTGCTTAACGTGATTTTAATGGCCACTTCGTTCTGGCTTCTAAGTGCTTCTTGCCACAACTCCTTTCCTTATTATTAGTTATTGACAATGCCTTGCAGATGACATTGAGTTTGCGGCTGTCCTCATTAGGAACGGCATGGCGAGTGGCATGCAACTATAATGAATTGCTCAATTGATAAGTTACCACAGATTTGCAGGCTTTAAAAGTAATAATTGACGCTTTTAATTAGGCCTTGATTTTCTGCGAGAAGAGTTACATTAATCAAGAGGTAGCAATATATAAATATATTGAAATATTTTTAAATAGTTTAAATCTTATAGAATATTAATTCTTCTTATATTGTAATAATCTACAAATTATTTATAATATCTTAATATCGATGTTTTTAATGCAATTTTTTCCATTACCTTGACTTGATTGTATATCTGCAACCTGTAAATCTGCAATCCAATCCCCAGAACCCCCTAAAATTATATTGTATTTATAATATATATTTGTTTTATAGCATTAACTACCTATTAAAAGCTTTGACTTGATTTAAGTACAATAGTTCCACCGCTGAAAACCCTTTAGAAAAAAATTCCTTCTGTTTATGTAAGAGAATTTTCAGTCTCATTGCCAAAACTAATTCATTCTGCACACATTTCCCTTCCAAGCAGCCACACACTATCTGATCGGAATGCACACACACTTCACAAACACTCCCTTGGCGCAAGCACAGTGCATGTTGGGCAACAACCTTAAAAGGTCGTCTCTGCATTTCGTGGAACAGCCAGTCGGCGAGCGGGGCAAAGTGTCAAATCATTGTAGAAGTATCTAAGAAGCCATCTAGCCTATATTTAACCCCAAACTATCCATCAAAGAAGCATGGATGTTGGTGGGCCACCGTGCGGCAATTGCGGCGTTGCCTTTGCCTTTTGTGGATTGAAAAACCATTTAACTGCCGTTAATTTTAACGCCCGTTTTCTATGCCAGCCCAGTTAGATTGCCACATAGCCCCCCATAGCTGCCGAGCCGAAAACAAAAGCGAGAAGCAGCCGAAATACGTAATGCAAGCGATAATTATTGCCTACAGGCCCAGGCCCAGGCCCAAGCCCGGGCCCCCAAAAACGTCTCCAGACAGCGAGAGAGAAGATGAAGCCGAAGCTGAAGCCAAAGCCAAAGCCCCGAAAATACAACAGAAGCCGCCATGGTCTAGTCTGGGTCTGGGGTCGTGTAGATGATTGAAAAGCAAAGAAGATTTGCATAGAAACGTGCGATTTTCGCCATGGCTGGGGGCCCCGGGCCCCGATCTTCTCACCGGAGCCAAAGTATCTGCCAGATACTTTGCCACATGCGGCACTCTGTCAACGTGCTCACGGCCTGAGAACCGAGAACTGAGCGTACCCGCTGCCTTCAATTACTCATCCATTCATGCCGTCAAGTCCGTCCGTCATTCATTCAGCTTTCGGCTGCAACAATTTGTTGATTTAATTGTTCCGTTTTTTTATTTTTCTTTTTCTTTTGGAAATCTCTGCCTAATATCTAGGCGCGGCATTTTTCTTTGGATAATTTGCTCACATTCTTGGCCCTTATACGGCAGCATGCGAGATTTTGCCGAAATTATGTTGTTTTTTTCGACTCGACCCAAATTTGTCAAGATCAATGGTGGAGATAACCCCATGATTAATGCTGGGGGGTTATGCCTTTGGTAGCTTTGATAAATGTTTTGGTTTCTGTATTTTGTAGAGCAGCCGAATATGTTTACCTTTTGGTTTCTTTCACTAATCTTCTCGATCGATGTCCTTGAAAGGTTCTCAGACTGAATATATGTATATCTGGGAAAAAAACGTCTTTTATTTTAATTACTTTTACAAATGTTTAATATCAAACTCATTTAGATATTCGGTGGTCTTACAAGATATGTGTAATTATAATTGAAACATTTCTAAAATTATTCCTAATCAAATTCCTTTCTTAAATATATTTAAAGATAATTAAAACCATGACATCAATATATGTTTCTCCATTATCTGGCAAGCCACAAATAAATTAAGGTGATTCAGCCAATACAATAAGGTTAGTTAGCCAACCTGTTGGCCGGGCCAGAACTCCGTGTGTATCTTTATTATAATATTAAGTGCATCATCGCCCACGGAATGTTAACTAAACCAGATAGGCGAGTGAAAAGTGATTATATTGCCTAAAATCCAAGCTTGTCTCTGATTTTGGGGGCGCAATTTATCTGCCCCGACAGCTGAACAATCGAAAGTGATATCTTCGCCTTCAAACTGGGCAGACAATTGTGTGCTAATGATGAAAGACAAGCGGGATGGCCACCGGAGAAGCGAGTGAGTGCATGGGTATTTATGGCCAGGCCTGTGTCCAAGTGCTGGAGCGGGCTTTAATATGGTCACGGACCGTCGAGGATCGCTGTGGATCGCAGCCAGATGCAAATGACACAGAAAAAATGTGATATTTTTTTTTATTGAGCATTTTACAAACTGCACAACAAACCGCAGGGCATGACCTCCGCTCCAGCCACGAAACCCGACGACGGGCTCGGGCTCGGGCTCTTCCACAAGGAATCACGATGAGGCAAAGCCGTTTTTGTGCATTAAAATGCAGCCGAGAGATTTATGTAAGCCGCGGCCCAGACTGGCCGAGTTGGTAGCACAGGAACCCATCATTACCGATCGATATAGGCAGTCGGACGGCGATGAGAGACTGACTAGCTGGCTGCGGATAATAACTTGATCGCAGGAAAATCATTTATTGTGACACGATCGCTTATTGGGCCTCAATAAATCCCCGATTCTCCCCCACTCAGCGGCATTAACTTGTTGTCATGCGGGACCATTATTTGGCTCGTTTTTTTTTTACGATGCTTCGGAGATAAAAAAATAAACTTAGTTCCGCGAATTTCATGAGTTTTATGATGTGTGTTTCCAGCCTGTGCCACCATAATCCGCTTAAGTAGAGCATTTCCTCATATAATTTGTTGGCATTTGTGATGTGAGTAAGCTGAGATAAAAGTTGTGATATCTTTATATTTGTTACTGTGCCTTTATCTTCAATTACTTTTATAAAAACCATAATTATACCTTTGCTAGATACTACTAATACTCGCTTGTCAAATTACTTTGTTTTAACTCTCAAAAAAAATAGAAATGGTAAAAAAAAAAAACTTCTTATACCCGATACATTCAACGATTATCTGGTGGACTTCCTTGGTCAATAGCACTTATGACTTTCTGTAGCAAGCGTACCCTCAGGCAGCTTCTAGCCACCCTGGCAGGTAGATGACAATTAGCTTCTTCTTTTAGCCAACTTGTCATAGTTTCTATTTAACCACAGTCTGCCTTATGTCATTAACCCACGGTATTACTCTGGGCTGGTTCTCGCCCACGTTGGTCCTCTTATTTTCAGACAAGAATCCTTTTGGGGACCCGCTGACCAAAAACCATGCCACTTGGTAAGTCAACAAATGCAAATGTAATCTTAATTGTTAATCTGGTTTCGGCAGGACTGGCTCGATCGTTGCTATTGGCGCACTGTTGGTCAACATAATTCTTGGCTGGCCTCTCGATTTTTTTGGCCGCAAGATAATCATGTATTCTATTGCCGTTCTCAATGTGGTACGTATGTACAGCTGATCGAGGGGGGATTCCCCAAAGCTTTGATACAAAATTTTTGATACAGATCAACTGGATTCTTGTGTATGTTGGCGGCCATGTAGCCTACCTGTATGTGGCTCGTTTTCTGGTGGGAGGTTCCGGTGGCATCTTGTTGGTAGTTCTTCCCATATTCATTTCGGAAATCGCCGATGATGGGTAAGCAGGTTTTAACATGTAGTCTTAATTTATACGTGTAGCCGATAAGGCTGCACTCCCATGTTGTGCAATACAATATCGGTTCATAAGCGATTAGATAGGAATCGTAGATTCAACGAAAATTATTCCACTGATCGAGGAGATAAGACGATATACATATATCCCCATTGACGGACGCCCACGTAGTGACGATGAGAATTGTGGGCGCCAGACGAATATTATAAACTAGAGACTACTATAGAGTACAGACTACTAAAGAATATAGACTACTATAACCTTTAACTCCTAAAATTGCAGAGGAATAACAAATTACAGTTTCCTAATTGGTACTGGTTTAAATAGCAGTGCTAAAGCAGCTACCTAATTTAAAAACAATTAATAAATAATTTGTAAATTACAAAATTTGATATCAGAAATTTTATAAGCTTAAGGTGCAATCGTTACTTTAGCTTACCTCGTTCAAATATTACTTTGGTTGATAAAAGAAAGCCCAGGGCAACCACTATTAAGTTGACTTTGGCAGTTATATATTTTTATATTGTTAAGATAACAATTTTGTAAACACCTAATTGATTATTTGCTAATTTTTTTCTCAAGTGTTAGGGGAACCCTTTCGTCCATGTTGATCCTGAATTTATGTGCCGGCATAGCGCTGGGGCTTGTAATGGCCACCAATATATCCTACTATGTGATGCCCTTTATCGTCGGTGCCATGGCCATCATCTATGTGCTGTTAATCATTCCACTGCCAGAGACCCCGCAGTTTCTCTTGAAACGCGGACGCGAGGAGAAGGCCAAGAAGTCCTTCTATTTTTATAAAAATCTAGGAAGCAAATCCTCCAGTGACCCCACCAAAGAAGCCGAAGCGCAAAAGGAGTTCAACACGTTTCGAGAAAACGTTCTAGGCGACGACACTATCCAGAAAGCCACTTGCAGGGATTACGGTAAGTTTCTAATTTAAAAAAACCATCTGTGTGTATGATCTACGATTACCAATGGAATCAATTGGAGTAATTGAAACCGATATCCCTTTTCCTGAGCAGTTAACAAGCCGGCCTTGAAGGCTTTCGGCCTGATCATTGTGGTGCTTTTGTGCAACACTTTCTCGGGAGCCTTCGCCATCCTGAACTATGCATCGAAAATCTTCGCTGATCTGGGCAGCAATATGGACCCGAACACCAGCGGCAGCATTGTGGGATTTTTCCAGCTGCTGGGCGTCTTCTGCGCGGTGCTCCTGGTGGACCGCGTGGGTCGCCGCTGGCTTCTTATCATTTCGCTAGTGGGAACATTTCTGGGGGAGCTGGCCGTGGGTCTGCTTAAGTCCATCGCCTCAAAGGAGTTCCTGCGCGAAACTGGCTGGCTGGGACTGACTCTGGTCTGCTTTGTGGAATACATGGTGTCGCTGGGCGTAGCTCCAATCGCTTTTGTCATCATTGTGGAACTGCTGCCGGTCAAGGTGAGTGTTTGTTTGCACTGCAATCTCAGAAAATGGCGATATATATACCTTCGCAGATCCTTTCCGTTGGCACCGCCATCAGCGTGGCCTTCTACAGCGGCCTTCTGTTTCTCGTGCTTGCATTATATCCATGGCTGATTTTCAACTGGGGAGTGGCCTCCGCTATGTTCATGTCAGCCGCTGTTTGCTTTATTGGGGCAGTAGTCTTGGCAATATTTTTGCCGGAGACCAAGGGACAACAATTGTTACATTAAAGGGTCCTGTTGTTAAATATATAGGTTAATATAGATATTTCACAATGTCTAGATAGGTGAATAAACTTTGAGACTCCACGAAATCTTCCCTTGGTGACAGCTTAACGATGGTTATCTTTGCCCATATCTTAGCTCAGCTGTGAGAATTTCAAGGCTCTGTGAATTTTGCTTCCAACTATATTGATGCTATAACGCCCATAGTCTTGGTGATAAACAAAGGTGCGATAAAAGGTGGGACTGAGGACATAACAAAATGTATTTTCAAAAATATAAATCACTTTTTTTAACATTATTATAAAGCATTCTACCAAAAAGCGAAATTCTAAGGTGTAAACTTTTTTTAATAAGTGTTAATGCCGATTAGCGTGGTAAAACGCGATTACGTTTTACAAGTCTTGTTATCAATAATGACTTTGCTAATCTTTGTCAAATATTGTCACCCAAGTCATGCAAATTACTTCAAATTTACATTTACTTAGTGCTAAGCCCGAATGTTCAACAACAAGATTAACCTTCTTGTCAAGGGCTTTGTTTTCTTTTATTTCGCACTCTTTTTGGGAACAAAATTTACAGACTTCTTGGCCCAGACCTCTTCACAGCACGAATAAGTGTATTAATCAGCGTCTAAGACTCGACGACTACTTAGTACTTATCTAATCTGCAAGTCTTTTATATAGTCATTATTGTTTACGATCCAGCGAAGATTGCGAAGTGATTTCCACTACAAAAGCCTTTGCAGCACGCAGAAGAGCCTCTCAGTAGGCACACGACCGCCCCAGCGGTTAATTCATAATCCCAACCAAAAATTGGAGCAAATTACGGAACGCGAGTATTCAAAAATAAGGTCGCCGACATGACTTTCGACTCCAGCCAGCCGCAGAAGTTGAGTGTTTTTAATGCGCGCTACCGATGGCAGTTTATTGCCACCATGACGGGTGGGTGAAATCCTTGGCCTCTGGACTCCGATCAAAATAATAATAATTAATAAAATAATCACAGTGCACATTATGACGCTGACTCATGGCATTGCCGTGGGATGGCTGTCGCCATCGCTCAGGTTACTCGGCTCCGACCATAGTCCTCTGGGCGAGCCTCTTACCATCACCGAAGCATCCTGGTAAGAAATAGTGTGGAATACAAACAAAAAATGGCATTGAACCTACTCCTCTGTGACTTCAGGGTCGGATCTCTGATTGGCCTGGGCTCGATGACGGGCAACATTATATTTGGCCTGCTGCTGGATCGTTTGGGCCGCAAACTCTGCATGTACTTCCTGGCCATACCCAATATGGTAGATAAAGCTCCCTGTTATTTTGAAGGGGTTTCCCAACCGACCTGAGTCACTTTATAATGTTATTTTCAATCCGTTAGATGTATTGGATCCTAATCTACTCCGCCCAAGACGTTACGTATCTTTATGCGGGACGCTTTCTGGCCGGGATGTCGGGCGGTGGCTGCTACGTCGTCTTGCCCATTTTCATTGCGGAAATCTCTGATAACAGGTTAGTCGGGCCTTGACCATGAGTGAAACTGGCGCACGGCTTAAGGGTAATCGATTTGACAGATTATTTCAAGTTTTACGTGCAGCCGATAAGGCGAAACGTAGTTCCCAGGTTCACATAATCGGCTCACGTTTGTCTCTGCCGTTAAACGATTAGATAGAGGTCGGAGAAATACCCTCTATTTATATTCGCTTACGTAGATATTAACACCTAACTGGGAAGATTATCTTTGTTGTTCCTAGAAATCAATCATTAGAAAGTTTGGAAAGTATGGTAAATTTTATTAAATTTATGACTATAGTTTATAACCAGTTATTATTGGTTTGTCTTGTTCTTTAGGTACTCGAAAGATATGGATATTATAACGTGTTAGAAATAAAAATGCGGTAGGTCAATCATTTCTGGAAAAAGGTTTATATTGAGACTTAAGAGAACTTGGTATTAAAATATTAAGTGGAAATAAGCTAAAATATATATTAAGAGTTTAGATTTTTGGAAAGTTCTGTTGAATTTAAAAAACCTAACCTTGCGACTTTATAATATTGAAATGTTAGATTAAAAAAGAACTACAGTTAAGGGAAAAAACATCTTAGTAACAGATATTTTTCGTGTTGCTTTATCTTAGAATAGATATATACATTTTCACCTGAGATTTTTGCTAGTATTCTGTAATAAAAATCTAAAAATAATTATTCCAGCGTTCGCGGTGCCTTATCTTCCATGGCCATGATGTACGTTAGCATGGGCATGATGGTGGGCTTTGCCCTGGCTTCTTACCTCTCCTACTATCTGATGCCGTGCATTATCGTAGCCCTGCCGGTGGTCTTTATGCTGGCAGTTTTTGGCCTAGCCGAGACGCCTCAGTTTCTGCTGAAGCGCGGACGGGACGCCCAGGCCGAGAAATCCTTCTACTTCTACAAGAATCTCAAACCACCCTCAGCCGGCGATAAGGAGGCTTCTCACAATGACGCGGCCAAAATCGAGTTCGACACCTTCCGCCAGCAGGTACTCAGCGGTGGTGTCACCGAGAGCATTACCTGGCGAGATTTCAGTGAGTAATAAGCTTCTTTATATACAGATTACAGATTATGCTGTTGGTTCAGTCAGCTATAAACCAAACAAGAACAAAGTAGATAAGATGTCACGCAGATCTGTTAACATATCAATTGGCTTAAAGTCTTTTAAAGCTACTACTTTGTACTGAAATTTTATAACGATTCAAATGAGTCATCAAAAAGGTTAATATGGTTGCTTTTAGTTTACTTTAGATCGAAATAACAAGATTATCTTGGAATAACATAAAGAATATGCCACTTGACTTGATAGAAGTCTGCCAACATGAATTTATACTTTGTTATAGTAAACTTGGTTAAAAAATATTTTAAAATATTCTTTATCCTTTCAGTTAATGTACCCACTCTGAAGATATTCGGCCTGATCTTTGTGCTGATCGTTTGCAATCAGCTTTCTGGGAGCTTCGCCATCTTCAACTACACGTCGCACATCTTCGCAGAACTGGGAAACAAGCTGGATCCGAACATCTGCACTATTATCGTGGGCGCTGCCCAGCTGGTGGGCATCTTCAGTGCGGTGGCCCTTGTGGATCGACTGGGCCGGCGCGTCCTGCTGCTCACCTCGATGGGTGGCATGGGCCTGGGGGAGCTCACTATTGCCCTACTGAAGAGCTTCGCTTCGGAGGAATTTCTGGACCAGAATGGCTGGCTGCCACTGGTTATTATGTGCCTGGTGGCCACCATTGCATCGCTTGGAGTTATAGCCCTCATCTTTGTCATCATCATTGAGCTGCTTCCAGCTAAGGTGGGTAGGAGTGCAGTATTAGTGGTATTTGTATATAATTTATAATCTATTGCAGATCCGCTCCCTTGGCACCTCCTTGAGCATGGCCACCTTCAGTGGATTCATTTTCGTGGCCCTGAAGATCTATCCCACGATGATCAATGATCAGGGCCTGGCCGCCACGATGTTCATGTCGGCGAGCATGTGTTTCTTCGGATTTGTGGTGCTGGGACTCTTCCTCCCTGAGACCAAAGGCAGGCTGCTGACGCAGTGATCACTCATCAGAAATGGTCCCAACTAGGCCCAGCGGCCAAGTCAAAGAGTTGGCCGCCGCCTTTGTAGGGAGACGAGTCCATTGAATAAGCTGAATAAGCGGGATCCGCACGCGGCTCCATGTCAAAAGAGTATTCACTCAATAATTTGTGGCACAAAAGCGGCAACGGCTCATCCTGAACTCTTGACCCCACATAATTCAATTTCGGAGCACTGAGGTTTCCTTCGGCATTTTTTGTAGATACAAATTTAATTTAATTTGAATGGGGAAAGTCTTTGGCTGTGATCTTGCGATTGATAAAGGCGAAAATTGTAAATGAATAGGTCTAAGTAAATAATAGCTATTATTTGGCTTAACTATGTAAGAGTAGTACAATGGGAATTATAAGTGAGGAATGAAATATACTTATATAATTATTATAAATTTGTTATAACTAAGCCTGCGGCCTGGTAAAGTTACTTTGGCAGTTATAAAAGACATTATTAACTTTGGAAAAAAGGAAAAAGCAACCACATCTGGCAAGTGTGAAGATATACCTTATATTAATCGACAATGTCGTTGCTGAATACTATACAAATATTTAATTTATAAATAAAATACCTGATAGAGTAGCGACTAAAAATTTGTATTGCGTCCGATGGTACTTACGAATTATATAAATCGATTTTTAACACAAATTCAACACCAGCATAGACCCTCGACCACACCAATAAGCTGAGCAAAGATTTTAAAGAAAACTCTTTTTTTCCAACCGATTTTCCTGCGATTATGCTATGGCGCAGAATTAATGAACTCGCAAAAAGCGTAGAAGATAAAGGCACCGCGGCGATGGCAAAAGCCAAGCGGCACAACATCGAAAGAGCCAAACAATGACTCATAAATTCAAACACAATAAAAATTATTTATTTTGCTGCTGCGACTGGTACTTGTGGAGCGCTGCAAATGCAGTTTCAGTGCAAATTAAGCAGCCGCGATACGAGCGAGGAGAAAAGAAAATTTGATCTCTATGACAGGACACACAAATCTCGCTCAGATCTCCAGAGACGACGATGCCAGACCAAACAAAGCCAAGCGCTGCCAAATGGGCCAGAGATCTGCACAGAGAAAAATCTTATTTGCGTAAGGGTTATAAAAATAAGTTCGTTAAGTACCTAAAATTGAGTAACATTTTCTACACTTGCAACTATTATTGTTTTGGTTTGACTTGAGAACTTGGCACGCTGTTTCCTTTTCTTAAATATATTTTATACAAATTCTGAGGCATATTTTTATAAAAAATTCTTTTAACAAAATCTTTTAAGTACTAAACATTTAGCAACTCAATCTGGGTTTCATAATAACAAATTATTAACATGGCGACCGTGATTTAATCCAATCTTTGGATAATGCAACACAATGAGTATTTGCGACGAAGGAAACCATAAAATAATCTATTATTACACCACGAATCCCGACATTTATAATGTATCTTTGTATAACGCATGCTTAAAATAAATCCTTTAACTTCTTATAATTAATTTTAATTCATTTCAATTAGGGATGTCAGAAAATAGAGACATACCAACACTTTATTAACGATACAAATTGTGATTAAAACATATGCATTAAAAGGATATTTTT
>JAEIIH010022160.1:0-17866 GCA_018904745.1 Drosophila orosa | reverse complement strand
GTTGGTATGGAACAGTTCTCTTCATAGAATATCAAAGCGAGCTGGGTAAATGTTTCATCATTTTAATTGTAGTTACAAAATGCATACAAAAATAGTAATAATTACCTTGTTAGCATTCAAAAGCAGTGGAAGAAATCTCCTTTCTAGGTTCTCTTGTCTGAAAATTAAAAGAAAACCCATTATTAAAATGTGTTCCAGTTTTTATATGCCGCTCTTGTGATTCTAAATTTGTGCTTCAGTTACAAAGGTGAAAGTTGTCATCAAAACTTTTCAAGAGTAGCAAATAATAATCGTTCATCATATTCAGATTTACATGTTTAAATAGAAATATAAACAAATACATACCTTGGTCAAGATCCTTTTGGTTATATTACTGCTTTCCCAGGCTGTAAGTCTGAAAATGAAAATAAAATGCCTTTAAAATATATGTTTAGGTAGATTTAAAATGATTTATGCAATTAATTAATCAGCAATTCATTTTTTGCGTTGGATATGGAACAGTTTTCTTCATAAAATATCAAAGCGAGCTGGGTAAATGTTTCATCATTTTAAAGTTTTAATTATAAATGTATTTTAATATTAATTTACCTTGGTAATCAGTTCTTCACATTTTCCTCACTTGTTACGCTCATCAATTAATCAATCTGCAAAGCAAAAGAAAATATAATTATTAA
This sequence comes from Drosophila orosa, assembly GCA_018904745.1. Classification (NCBI taxonomy): domain Eukaryota; kingdom Metazoa; phylum Arthropoda; class Insecta; order Diptera; family Drosophilidae; genus Drosophila; species Drosophila orosa. The sequence continues at coordinate 17,192 of JAEIIH010022160.1, read as the reverse complement.
AATATCTTTCAACTTTTAGTTGCACATTTAATTTCATTTAATTTAGCTTCAGTTTTAAGGTGATGTTTGTCATCAAAACTTTTCAAGAGTAGCAAATAATAATCAATCATCATATTCAAGTTGTATTATTTAAATAAATGTAAAAATACACACCTGACTAAGACGAGATCCGTTTAGGTTATAACCTCTTTGCTTTGGGCTGTCTATTACGTCTGAAAATAAATAACATTACTTTAAAACATATATTTAAATAGACTTAAAATTAAGCGTGTATGAAACTAATCAGCAATTCATTTTTTGCGTTGGATATGGAACAGTTTTCTTCATGAAATATCAAAGCGAGCTGGGTAAATGTTTCATCATATTAAAGTAATTTATTTTTATAATAAATTGAAGGTATTAAATACCTTTTGTTTCCCGAAAACAAGAAGTTAGCCTTGGTTTCTGTAAATAAATTAAAAAAAATATAATTAATATTGTGAAATAACAGAGAGATCTTAAAAAATAACAATTAATAAGTCAGCAATTCATGTTTTGCGTTGGATATGGAACAGTTTTCTTCATAGAATATCAAAGCGAGCTGGGTAAATGTTTCATCATTCGAGGGGTTTAATATAATAAAGAATCCATTTCACGATGCTTACCTTATAGAGAAAATACATCCTGCATGATCATGTAACCGGCTTTCCGAAATCTAACGGTTTGAGCAGAAACTCGGCCAGCTGCCTCCGAAAAAAGATAACGGGTTGAGCAGCGTGAGCAAATTGAGACACGGCGTGCCCTTCTGCAATCTGCAATATAGAACACGTAAGTTAATGCACGCACCGATCTTAGGGTCTCAAAATTCATTGCTTGATGGAGGCATCAGTATATAAAACCAATCGACAAAGTTATTCCGACTGGGGCGGTATATGTTTGGCATCACAGAAGCAACAAATTCTAAAATAATGCCGACCGAAACTAACCTTACTTTGTGGGGGACACGTGTCGGGCACAGAATTCATCCAAAATCAAGCCCATCAGCCGGGGATTTCACTTTCCAGGTTATTATATTGTTCTTAGCCATTGCTACCGCATGGTATTCTGCAATTTAAAAGCCGAAAATTAGTTATTTTGCCATATAATCGTCAATCACAGCGAGGCCACATGTGGCTTTTGGGTATCAGAAATGAAAACCAATCAACACGTCTCTTCAGACTGGGGCGGTATTAAATAGACATCATGGAAAGCAAGCCGCTAACTTTTAGAGTGTTAATAAAACTTTATATTACCTTTTTAAATGCTTGAAGTACGGGCAAACACATCTATTCATTTTGAGAGAAAATTTGAAATGAAAGAATGCACGTGCGACTTGACTAGAGGTGGAAGACAAACGATGGCGCTATCGATTACAACATTCGTATTTGAAAGTCTGGACAAAAACATCGTCAGTTTTGAGCGACATCGATAGCTTACCGTTTTTTGTACTTCTTGAAATCAATAAATAAACACAGAATAGAGTTTTAACAGTAAGCTAAATTATTTGAATTAGAAAACGTAAAAATAGAACAGATTTTAATGAAAGGTGCTGAACATTATAAATATAAAATTACTATTGCTCCCTTATCGATGTTTTTATAGTGTGGCTGCAACCTAAACAATAAAATCATCAGAAAGATACCCCAATTTCTTGTGGGAAAATTTGTAGGGGCCACCAACGGCCGCTCTAAGTTGTTGTTGGTTTTCCGTTGCTTCTCGTGTGCACTTCGCTTTGCGTAACTTTTGATTTTTGATTTGCTACGCGAACCGCTTCCACCGACGCAATGGTGCTGACCAAGGAGTATCGCGTGTGCATGCCACTGACCGTGGAGGAGGTGAGTGCCAGCCCCCAATGCACCACCGATGATAACTCAACCTTGAGCTTTTATGTCATCTTTTTGCAGTACAAAATCGGGCAGCTTTACATGATTGCGCGCCACAGCCTGGAACAGTCGGAGGAGGGCGAGGGCGTCGAGGTGGTGGAGAACCGTCCATGCGAAGACCCCGTCCACGGCAAGGGCCAGTACACGGAGAAGCACATTCACTTGTCCAGGTGGGAAGCCCATTCTTAGAAGATGCTGCGCAGTTTCCGGATAGCTCATTAAACCAACGATTTCGCATTTCGCATTTGCTTCCCATTTACGTCAGCCGGCTCCCCTACTGGATACAGGCCATCTGCCCGCGCGTCTTCTACGTGATTGAGAAGTCCTGGAACTACTATCCCTACACGCTAACAGGTGAGCGACTGCGCATCCCCATTCCGCGTCACTCCAGCCCCCAACGGGGGAGGCTATTTTTAAACCCGCTTAATTATGCATTCCGGAGGTTGGGATTCCTTAACGCCTGCGGGCCATATGGCAGCGCACTCTGAGAACACATTGTGTGTTCTTTTTGGGGGCCAGCACAGGAATTCCACGTTATCATTCAACCGGCCGGCATGATGGTGGGGGTACGTCTGCCGATAAAGGTCCCCATTAACCATCAAACACACACCTGTCGAATCTGTGATACGTCATACGTATCGATATCACCACCGGAACTGAGCCAGCCCAAGCTCCTAAATCAGTTAACACAACTGCCGCAACTCCCAGAGCCTTCTCCCGGCCAATGAAGTCTGTTTACACGCTGTCCAAATGCACTCTAACGATAAGGTTGCCATATGCACTCCATGGGAATCGCTGTTTGCGTGTTTAGGCTTTGGGTCGTTGACTTTTGGGGCTTGGGATACATTACAACAAGCTGGTTTATTTACCTATCCAAGTGGAGGTGTATTACCATTACCAGCAGCTGTTTGGTTGGTGATTTTAGATAGAAGTTTATGATATGGCTTTTTGGTATCCTGTGGAAGGTATTTTGAAGGCTATTTTGTATTGTTTTCTGGAGAATTTAGATATAAATGGGTTATATTCTTAATGCAGAGTTAAATATTCATATTTCACATTGTTTAAAGGTGTTTTGAGACATCATATCAAAGAAAAGAAGCCGTAGGTGTAATAATTAGAACAAAAATGGCTATCAACGTTATATCAAACCCATAATATGGCTTTTGGTATCCTGTGGGAGGCATTTTGAAGGCTATTTTGTAATGTTTTATGGGGAATTATAGGGAAAACTCCTCTAGTCAGCTTAAGAAAATTAAGTTTCCTTAACCTATAATATATTTCTCCAAGAAAAGACTCCTTTTCGAATTTATTAACAAATCTAAGACACTAATTACCTCAACCTTTTATCAATGTTTTACAAATGATTATAGTCCGAGTCTATGAATGTATCCCCCATATGGTTTACAATTGCTTATAGATGGCAAAAAGGCCATGTATGTTTGAGGTTTAACAACATAAGAACAAAAATAGCTATCAACGATATAATTATATTGTTTTTAAGGCACTTCTAGTCCAAAAACAACCCATTAGACACGCTTGAATTATATTCGATGAGTACGGTTAGTTTATTGATCTATTTTTGGACTTTTGCATTATAATTTCATGCGCCATAATCGGTACTCTAATTGGCTGGAACGGAAAACCCTGAACCAGAATACACGGTAATTGGTATGGCTTCTATTTCGGCTGTCCTTCGCTAACCAATTATCCTCCATTTACAGTGCTCCTTCATACCCAAGCTGAATGTGCTCATCAAAACCAAGTACGAGGACAACAACGGCAGCACGGAGAATGTAAGAACATAGTTCAAGGTCCCCAGCAAGTTATTATGACAGTGATTAATAACGCTCTTGATTGATAGTGTCTGGACTTGTCAGAGGAGGAGCTGAAGACACGCAGCGTGGATCATTTGGACATTGCATTTGATGACCTCAGTCCCAAGCACTACAAGCAGGAGGAAGATCCCAAGTTCTACAAATCAATAAAGACAAGTAAGTGTCCCGGTTTTATTTATAATCTGGAGCTATATGAGTGTGATTTATAACCACAGATCGCGGGCCACTTATTGAGGGCTGGCGGGACACAGACAAGCCCATTATGTGCTCCTATAAGGTAGTCCATGCCACCTTTGAGGTCTGGGGCCTGCAGACTAAGGTGGAAGACTTTATCCAGCGCGGCATCCGGGAAATCCTGCTGCTGGGCCACCGGCAGGCCTTTGCCTGGCTGGACGAGTGGCATGGCATGACCCTGGAGGATGTGCGCGACTACGAGCGCCAAAAGCAGGCCGAGACCAATGAGAAAATCCACAATACCAGTGGAGGAGCAACCAATGACGAGGCTACGGCGGCGGCGGGTGATGCCTCCGTGGGCGATGTGGACTAAGACGTTAGTTTAGTTAAGGCAACAGGATGCAGGCTGCAAAATGTACCTTCAAGGCCTCGCGGCGAAAGCTTACAAAGTTTCATAGGAAATATCATATTCTAACATAGCGTATATCAGTGTCGATGCATTTTCAACCGGTCCAAAGAAGCTCAGAGCTCAGCAGGCACACGAGCACCAAATATTCATTGTTATCCAGCATACAGAGCACGCAATTTGTAGTCAAACGTACTTTATATATACACACGGTCTAGTGAACGGTTTGTGTTAACTATATCCCTTAGTTATTGATGTAAATTCGGTGTACAAAATACAGAATACATAGTAGCGATGTACCTAAAAAGCAAGCGCTGTTAATTACTTTTATTCTGCACCTGACCAGAGGCCATTAGGTGCCTCGAAATGGTGTGGCCACTATTAACAGGCTATTTGTATGCCAATGAACCAGGTAGTAGCGGGTGATTCACTAGCTGTATTTCGAATGTATAGAGATGTATGTACTGTGCAGATGTTGCTCCCACGCGGCTCGACCCTGACACTGATCGTAAATCATTAGTCTTACACCCCCCAGTCGAAAACAACAGCTGCTCCCGACGGAACGAGCCCCCAAAATCAGGCGGAGAGCGAGAGCTATTGATAAAACGTATAGAGCCTCTCGCCGAGGGCTGCCAGCTGATTTCACGCTGGAGATCTCACAAAAATAATGCCAAGAAGAAGCGGCAGCGATTCGCGTTCGCTTTCGCGCCGCATTTGAACTTCAAACGCGAGAAAAGTAGCACAGCGCGCGGATAGATACGCGGATGCGTGGAGCGATTAAGCGGCGTGGCGCGCAAAAACAAAATTTTCTATATTTTGATTATGTATTTAGCATAGAGCAAATTTTATTTGTATATTTAGCCTACCTGTGTGCGCGATGACAATGGAATATTCTGAATGAAAAGCAGCTTCGCTCGGATAAACAGTTTTTGCCTTGGAAATAAATATTTAAAATATACAAGAACATCGCCATGGCGAGGAAAAGTGCTGTGGACTATATTTTCCTATTTATCACAATCTTAATAAGGTAAAAACACAATATAGTGTGTGCAAAATAGTGTAATACAAGCTCTTATCAGTGGGCTTTACAACTCTCACAGACTGCGTCTGGTTGATTTATTAATAAACATACTAAATCCTATTCTGGGTTAGGCCATATGTGGGCCATATAGTCAGTCTGTGTTAAGCCTTTTATGTGAAACGCAAAGTTACTTATCGCCGCAGCAAAATCAAACCGAACTGATTGGGTTTTATGGTTATAATGGGTGCAAAGTATGGGCACTTGGCTTACCTGGCTTCCAGTTGTATTCCAAACTCTTAAACTACACTTTTCTGTTAACTCCTGATGAGAAGCACACGCTTAAGATGTGGTGATTAGGTGCCATTAACTGCCAAGGTAGCAGAAACACTTCCTCAACAAATTCTCAACATTCAAAACAGGGCGACATACCTTTATCGCTCTACCCCAACCCCCCCAAGCAGCGCGGAAGGGAATCAGGCAGGTTTTTTGGCTCCCAATTTAAAAATTCTTATCACACCAACGGAGGCAGCTGGCTATAAAAAGGTTCTGTTTATCAATTGTATATAAAACATAAGCGAAATGCTCCGAGATCTTGTCTCTATATATATTCCCCCATAATTTCCTCTTGTCATCTCTCCTCAAGATCTCATTTAGACTCTTGGCCAGTAGTTATCATCCGGCAATCTCAATGAGAATCGACAGCCGCTGTCATGGCGGGGATTCATAAGTAGATTTATTTAGATTTATTTCCATTGCGGAATTGATAAACGGGTTTCGAGTGCTCGAGTGAGAACGGGTTGAACAATAAGGCCAAATTGGCTTAAATTTAATTATTCTTTGTACAAATTCAAGTGGAAGTAGAGTACTTAGAGGGTTTTATGCCCCAGAATGTCGCAAGTGGTTCTTACCCAACGCGATTTTATTGTTTTCATCAAAACAGCAAGCCAATTGCTCTGATGGTCACAAAAGTCAACTGAAAAATGTTTTGAGGCACACTTTTTAATTTAAATTGAAGAAAAACACGCAACTGGTGGTGATGGAATAAAGAAAATGTAGTAGAGTTTCATAAATATAAATATAAAATATCGAAAAATATCACATATTGTCGAAAAAATTGTATTTGAATAATTTTTCTTGTCAAAAATGATAGTTTAAAGCAAGTTTAAGCTATTTTTTGGTACAATTTGATATATTTTACAGATTATATATTTTTTTATAATATAAAACAACCATTTAACAACAACCAGTCTTGGCTTTAAATATATACAGTATCGATATATCAATTTTACAGCTTTCCCTACAGGCAAATCTTTCATTAAAGTCAAACTTTCATTAAAGTCAAACTTGAACTTTTTAGCTTCCAAGCTAAAAAATATATCGAAATCCGCGTCTGATATTCTGTATATTTTGTTTATTTTATAAATTTTAAACCTGCTAATTAGTGATAATTGTTCGCGAGTCACTCGCAGAAAGAGTGTCGATTCTGTCAGCTATGATTTTCGGTCTTTATGCCAGCGAGTATGAGAGCCTCAATATCAAACGAATTTAAATATTTGTCGTTTTACCACTTGAAATCAAACAAAGCTGCTACCGAATTCCAAATTTTTATTCGCCTGTATTTATTAAGTAAATATTTTCGCGGTTATTATAATGTTTCACTTTGTGTTGTGTATTGTTGAGTTTAACGCCTGGAACGTAAGCGAAAGACTACGAAAACTTGTTAATTGTCTGTTAGACCCACTTAGACCCCTTAGGAAAATGCGCGGGGATATATTAAGCGATGATGTATGTATTTTCGAAGATTATTTTTGGAAGCCGAGTGGTATATATGAAAATTATGTTTGGAAACAAACCAGAAGATGCTGACCTACCTCTCTCTCTCTATGTATTTATTAAGTAATATAATTTAGAGCAAGTTCTGTTAGGTTTTTCGGGTCTCTATCTCTGTCACCCTGTGATCTGGCACCTCGGCATGTGCTAAGTGGGCATCATGTGATGTACTCTCCTCCGTGCGCTAATAGAACCGCCATATAGACGGAGTAAACAAGAGATTTCCATACTGCGCAGGCACACGGCTCGGAGTTGTGCTACCGTTCAGATTAGTGACTCTATATACTTATATATGTTTACCCCAAGTCGGCTAGAAGCAGTTTGCAGTGCCTAAAACCCAACCAAGAAAGGCCAGGATCTATTTTTAAAAGCGAGTTGCAAAAAATAGAACATGCTTTCGTCAAGTTCTTTAAAGACTTATCTGCGAGTAGCAAGTTTCCTGGATCTTTTTTGGGACCAGACATAAAAACAGAGCTAATTAAATAGTCAGTATGTGTTTTTGTCTTTTAGTATTCCGTCCGTATCTGTGTTATTCCGAAGCAATTAAGTCTTACCTGGCGTCTGCTTATCAAGTTTTGGCCCTAAACGAGCGTTGCTCTGCGACGGAATTATCACCAGCAATTCGAGGGCTGTTCTGGCTTCCAAAAATAGTCTTGTCTAGTCTATTGACTTACCAAATTATCTGCTACTTAGACTGAGCCAAGCCGTCGAGCAGACTGATGGCCATGAAGCAAACACCATCACCATGGTGGCCACCACCACGACGAGGATCACTACGCTGCCGGATTTCATGCACAGTTGCTATGACTGGACATCTGCTCCGGAGGCTGCGGGCGGAAACTGTGCCAGATTAACCCAGAACGGCACCCTGAAGTGCTACGGCGGGATGAATAACCTGGCTGCTCTGACGTAAGTACTGATGTTTGTCCAACTGAACCGAATTAAAACAATACATCGTAAAAGAGTCTTTACTTAAGTGTGTTTTATTCTCTCTAGTAAACTCAGCCGCCATCAGCCAGCGTTGGAAATGCTCCTCTGCGGCTGGCCACACGATGGCTTCAATCCCCTCAAGGAGCTCCAGAAGCTGCCTCGTCTCCGATCCCTTACCATCGAGTACAGTGGCTTCACTGAGTTCAAGTTTGACTTTCCGGAAATGCACGACCTGCAGACCATCAACATTTCGTGGACGAATCTCTCGTACATCTCCTCGCGCACCTTCAAGCGAGTGCATTACCTGAAAGTCTTAGATCTGCGCTGGAACCAGCTCATCCAGCTGGATGGACCTCTTATGCTGCCCCGCAATTTCGAGCAGCTGTATCTGGCGGGGAATCCCTGGAACTGCACAAGGAACTTCAAGTGGATGCTGCTGCAGCCGGAAAAGGGACGACTAGTGGTGGACAGAGACGAGCTCATATGCACGGATCGCAAGTACAAGGAGCGACAGATGCTGCTTGTCATGCACTACAAATTGGTGAGATTTAAGATTAATAAATAATTATGACTGATTTAATAAAATCTTATTTTTAGGAGCTGAAAACGCAGTGCCAGTCTCATGAGGATTTGAGGAACTGCACTTGCCTGATGCATCATATCTTGCCCAAGACTCACATTCCTTTATACACGGTTAACTGCTCCCACTTGCAGTTCCACCGATTGCCTGACTTTTTGCCAGAGAACACCACCACATTGGTCATTAATGATAATATGGTAAGATATATGATTTCTCTCTTAACTAAATTTATAATAACTTATTATAACCCCCAAGATCAGCGACATCCATCCCCTGCGTGACAATCCCCACTACCGCCATGTGGTGGATATTCAGCTGGAGAACAATCGTGTGACCAATGTGGACGACCTCGAGGACACTTACTGGCTGCAAAACTTCCGCCTGCTTAACTTGCGGGGCAACAATCTGCGGAAGCTGCACGTCTACGCTTTGGACAATGCCCTGAATGACAATGAGAATGCCAATCTGTTGCTGCTCAGCCGGAATCCTTGGCATTGCACTTGCAAGTTTGGCAGTAGATTACGCGAGTTACTCACCAAGTACAAGGACATTGTGAGGGATGCCTGGAATGTGTCCTGCACCTACATGCAGGAGGATGAGCAGCGGCTGGCCAAGGTGCTCACCCTGAGTCGCCAGGATATGTGTAATGTGAGCGTGGATAGTGGACCGCTGATCCATCCCATTGACTGGCTAAACGCGGTGCTGGCAAGCCTCATCCTGCTCATTCTGGGCAAGCTGGCCTTCGATTACTATCATTACAAGTATTACGGACGAGTTCCTTGGATCGTGATGAAAATGCCTTAGCTTTAAGGAGGGTTAACTAGTGTTAATAATAGATATTTCTTCCTTTACCCAGGGTAAGCCACAAAAGAAAGTATTTCTCAAACACAGACGACAACGCGACGGTTTATTTTTCGAAAATCTACAAAACAATACCGATCTTTGTATCATATATGAATAGTTATGTATATAATATATATATAGGTATTTATGTAATATGTATATTTAAGCTAAGTCAACGCAAAAACTCTCAAAATAGTTGTTTGTTTGTCTTCTATGTAAATAGCATTTTGCACAGAATTTACAGTGCTGCTAAAACGGTTTCATAGTTTAAAATCATTTCGCTTTCTCCTCCTCCTCTCAAGTTCCTTTACATTCGACGGTCTTTTGCATTTAAATTGGCACAAAGCGCTTAATATAATATAATTGATAAGGATAATTGAAAGGCTAAGACAGAACGGAATGTGTGTACAAGTTACAAATAATTATTCCACCTAAACGAATCTAATTCTTGCATCGTATTTACAATTAAAAGCTCGACCTCAACTTAATTCCTTTGGTAAGCGAAAGCAAAGCAAGCGTAAGATAGTAACTAAAATAAGTGTACAGATTAAAAGCTTATAAATTAAACAACAACAGTGCTGGACATTGTAAACGAAGCATAAAAACACTTTTGTACTTTACATCGATCAAGTGAAGGGATAAAACAAGGCAAAATGCAATCCCACGCGAGGGTGTGGATGCGATTGGAAAAGTTCAACAACTGCTGCGTTTCTCTTTGTAAATTTTCGTATAAAATTCGTCAAAGCAAGAGTGTAAATCCTTTAAAATCGAGTTCCCTTGTATAAATGTATATGATATGGAAACATTTCCGAACGCACACCGCACACACAACTCGCGTGGGAGCTGGAGAGATCGCAAAGTAAACAACAGCAGCGGATGGCATTAAGTTGGCTTCTTTACGGGCGCTCCTCTAGAGGCGCCCCATTAACGTTTTTGGTTTTCTGTTTTCTTGTTTTTTGGCTAAGCATGCGAGTATTCAATATGTTTATAATTAGACGACGACAACGGTCTAGGCTACGTCCTAGAACAGCATGTAGGAATGATCGCGCTCCAGGCGCGACTTGGCGCGCATCTGGATGTTCCCAATGGGATCCGAGGGCGGCGGTATGCCGTTGATCTGATGGGTGGGCTCCTTGTAGAAGAACTCGGTCCTTCCGCTCTTGTGGCCATAATAAACCGAGTCGTGGGATCTGTTTAAAACACCATTTAACCTAAGAACTTACAAGTTACTAACCAGATTAAGCAATCACCTCAGTATCAAGTCCGTGAGATGGTGATGGCCACTGGCATGTATCGAGTGCATGCTCTCCAGGATGTTAAGCTCTAGGGGATTCCAGGGACCATTCCGCTGCAGCACATCCCACTTGGCATCCACGCACATGAAGCTGTAGTTGCTGCCATCCCGCTTGTCGCCCTCCACATTCACATTCAGCGTCTGATTAAGCTGGGATTCCATGTGCGGAAACTTGGCCACGCAAATGTCAAACTAAATTAGGGGGATAAGAAGTATTACTTTAAGAAAAAGAGTAAGCACTCATAAACTCACCATCTTCTGGACCACCTTCTGCTGATGACAGGTGCCCTCCTCCATGAGCAGCAGCAGGGTCATGTTTTGCTGTCCGCAAATGTAGAGTTCCGTGCGCTGCAAGCCATCGGATTGACCGGAAGCTGGCGGTAGAGTAGGAGCTGTGGCCATGGCTGCCAAGGCATCCACCGCATCCTCGCATTTCAGGGAACTGCGACGTGGAAAGACCTTGCTGCTGGTCAGCGGCGTTTGTATCTCAATCGGTGTGCTCTCACTGAGAGCCAGCACGGAGAGCTTGGCCATCAGGGGCGTCAAGGGTACACCTCCTGCTACACTGCGACTGGAGGCACGCTCCCCAAACGTGGCTTCTCCCGCTGACTTTAGAGGCAGCGTCATGGAGCGCTTGTCCAAAGGAGTCTTGGCCGTTGCAGAGTTGTTGAGATTCTTATCGGCCGAAGCCGCCTCCGCCTCTGCAGCCTGTTGTCGCATGTGCTCGTCCAGCTTCTGGATTTCGGCATTAAACTCCTTGAACTCAGCCACCAGGGCCGCTAGCTCGGCATCCTGATGCGCCTGCTCGCTGGCCGCGCCCCACAGCCTGCGGTACTGATCAAGGAACTGCTGGAAGAGGCTGCGCGAGATCTGCTGGCCGTTAGTGTTAAATACCGGATAGGTGGGATCGCTGATGGTTCGCGAGGTGATCTTTTCGTCGTTCTCTATGAAATCCGGCGACCCTGAGGAGGAGTCGTCACTGTTGCCACTCCCATTTCGATTGACATCCGTCTTGAAGCCCGTTATGTGGTTCAGTTTCTTGGAAATGGCGCGCAGGGCATCCTGCAGATCGGCGGATGACTTGCGGCGGGTCATCTGCTTGCTGGGATTGCTGATGAAGTTCTGGAAGAACTTCTCCACGTCAAGCTTGAGGGAATTCCGCCGCGACTGCGCCTTGCCATTGGAGTTGTGCACATCCTCGGCCTTGCCCTCGGGATCGTCGGGATTGGCGCAAATGGACATCACACTGCCGACGGGCAGAACTTTGTTCTCGGTCATCGGCGTGTTGCAAACGCTGGTGCGTCCAATGAACTCCGGATAGGAGTCTGTCTCGTCAAAGTTGATCGAAGCAATCCCGGACTCGGGCAAGTCCTTGCTGTGCATGCTCTTGAGGCGCAGCGGCAGGTGTGTGGGTCGCATGGCCTTGGGTCTAGCTGGGGGCATCTCAACGGTAGCTGGTTGTTGCTGCTGCTGCTGCTCTTGGTCCGGCGCCTGCTCCTCCTCGGGTATGTGGGTGAAGATCAACGACTTGTCCCGCTTAATCTTCCGCTTGGCATACTGAAAGGGCATTCCGCTAAGCGGCAGCTGAGCCGTGTTCATCAGCTGCAGATTCTGGGCACGCTGTGCCTCGCCGGCCAACTCGCGGTACTGCTTCTGCTCCATGTACACCACCAGCATCTGGACGCCGTTGGGAATGTGAAACTGCTGCTGCTGCTGGATGAAAACCTGCTCGGCGGCTGTGCGAATGTGCCGGGGATCGGTGAGGACCAGTTGCTTGGTCACCATGTCGCTCAGCTGGGAGGCCACCACTCTGAAAGGGTTTTAAGGGGTATTATAACTACGCTGAAGGATTTAAGTAAGGATTAACTCACTTGTTGTGGTAGAGAATGGCTCCACCTAGGATTCCCTTAGTCTGCTGGCAACTCTGCAGCGTCTGTATGGCCTCCAGGAAGATGTGACTGGCGGTCTGTCGAGGAAACCTTGATTAATTAAGACTCAGCAGCCTTAAAGCTTGCATTACCTTTGGCATGCGCAGCCTGGGCACATTTTGGAATGTATTGCCATTCCTTTGCAGCATCGGCAAATACGTCTCAAAGATGTGGTACAGCTTCTCACTGAGATTCCTGCTATTCAATGCTGGCGGCAAGGCATACTGATCGTAAAGAGTTTGTAAATCGCGGTGGAAAAACTTGAGTAGGGAACTCAGCAGCTCGGCGCGATGTTCTAGGAGTTCATCGCCTATATTCCGATCAGTGCCAACAGCCTTTAAGTATAAAATATTAATTATAATAGAGTTTTTAATAATAAATTGAGTTAAGTAGTTACCAAGGTGAAACGTCCAAACTCCTTGAGCACAAACTTGCCATTCTGCAAAGCCAGGATGCGCGGCTTGAAGAAGCAATCCTTGAGGAAGTACGAAGTGCCCATCAGCTGTCCGCACAGAGCCACCTTTTGGGTGTCCGAAACCCAACTGGGATGGAAGTACAGCACAGCTGCTATGGGATCATCCGCCTCATCCTGCAGACACTCTGTGTCGTAGACAAACACAATCATAGTCTCCCTGTAAGTAGGTCAAGGAAGGGAGAGAAGTTAAGGGAGGTTTTAGCCAAGGAAAATATTCACAAAACCACACTGAATCTGTTAAAATATTCAAGGAACTCTCTCATGATATTTATTCTATTACAACTCCATTTGTAGACCACCTTTCGCTGAGGAGTAGCGGCTGCTGTTGCTTCTGCTGCAGCTGCTGCCATCGCTTGTGCCTGGACCTACGCCAGTCCCGAAACATTGTTCTCCTAGAGATTCGGAAATCCACAAAAAGCTTCCGAGTTTAGAGCTGCATCGTCGCGGTGGCCGCTTATCACATTCCGACAAGCGAACGCTGCTGATTCTGATAAGTCAACAAGCCAATACCGCCACACAGTGCCAACTGTCTGAGGTCTGATGTGGCCCAGCAGCTGCCTGGCTGAAGTATATAGCAAGTAGTACCTAAAGTGTGTGATATGGGGGAGCTTGTGCCGAGCGACGTGATCAGAATTCTGCTCACGCCAAAGGTGAGAGCGAGCGCCAGGTGTGTTTAGGCTAGAAAGCGTCGCTGTTTTCTCAATCGCTGCGGTTGAGCGGGCTTACGAGTCGTATACGTAATATATGCATGGAAATGGGGGAAACACTCAATGTCAATTGTATTGATTACAGTTTGAGAGCTAAGCTGAGGTTGAGCTAAGTGTTTTAACTTCTTGATTTTGAAACCTCTTCAAAATATATAAAAATATAAAAAGAACACACCGTGCTAAGTAAGTTAAGAGCAGACATGTTGATCAGCTGGCATTTGGCTTGAGACTGGAAACAGATCTCTAGGCAAGATTTGCCTAAACAAAAACACAAAAACAAGTCTACAACTGGTTAAAACTAATTATAAAAACAAACAAACCAATTTTCTGGTTTCTTAATTCCATAAAGGCAGGGTTTATTCTTGTTTTGCAGATTGTTTCACTACTTTAAAGCTTTAATATACAGAACATCCAAAATCAAAGGTGATCTTTGTTTTTAAGGAATTATTTAAGAAAATCTATTAGTTTCTCTGAAATGTTTTTTAATCATTTGAACTTATAATTTAATTTAACATGTAGCACATTTCTGTAATAATAATATATCTTTTCTTATTATCTTTTCGTTAACCCACTATAGTTTTCAAGGCGGCCGGAGGAAGGAATTGAACTTGATTTTGTAGTTCGGAGTATCTATACTTGGCCACATAGCCATTGGGTCCAGCTTCGTAGGTGACTAGCAGGTACTTGGAGCCCGGAAAGGGCTGTCCATAGCTACCTTTGACCAGAAGCTGCCCCGGAGCAATCTCTTCAACGGTCTCCTCACGTCCCGTTCCATCAACATCGATCCTAGAACATTTTAATTTATATTTTGTTCATCAACTATTCTGTAATAACTATTTACCTGAGGTAATATTTATTATCGGAAGGCACTAAGATAACACCATTGTCGTTAAGGTTCGGCAAATGAAGGCCAGTTGCCCAATTTATAAGCAGAATCAAAAGCACCTAAAGTTTGTATTGCTTTAAATATATATCCAAGAGTCTATGGACAACTCACAGTGCTAAATAATTTCACAGACATGCTGATGATGATCTTACGAAGGCTGCTGGGCGACTGACATTCTCAGAAGGCAAATCAAGTAGTAGCTAAAGCTAAATATCAATCGATACAAGTTTCAAACTGGAAGCGTTAATAAACCACACAAAAACAAACCAGGCTTTAGGTGGTTTACTGACCAAATTTGAATAGACAATCCAGATTATTACCTTGACCAATTTAAAAAATTTGTGGGGCAAGGAAAAAGTGTTTTTCTTATTTAAGAAATAATTTTAAAGGAGCTTTAATTTAATAATTAATATGCTGTGTTGAAGTATGTCTATTTATTTTAATTATAATAATTTTAAGCTTTTAATGAACTGCAACACAGTGAAGGAGTCATTTCCGACCCTATAAATCATATATATTCTTAATCAGCATCAAAAACTGAATCGATTTAGATATGTTCGGCAAAAAAAAATGTTTATCAATTTTTTCAAAATTTTGTAAGGGGTTACATCATTAAAATTGTCAAAAATTGGCAAAAATTTTAGTTTTTTAAATATTTAAATTTAATATACATATTTGTTAACCTAATTAAAACTAGCAAAGATAAGCTTTCCGATTTGAAATTAATGCATTATTGGCTTAGTTATGATGGATTTGGGATTCGTAAGGGTATATAAACTGCGGATCCCCAAAGTTAGCTTTCTTTCTTGTTTTTATTTACATTCTCCATCCTCATACAAATTGTGGTTTGCTTTTATGATTATCTTGTTATACTTTAAAGTATTCTTTAAGAAAATAAACAAGTTTTTGTTATTTTTTATGGTCATAAATATGGCATAAATTGTTTACAAAAAAAAAACACCCCCTAATATGCTGAACACTAGTTTCGTTTTATACCAATGAATGAATATATTTTGTATGAAGTATGTATTTTTTTCTTAATTTTCTCTTTAAGAACCCTTTTTAAAATATATTTCTTGGATATTTAATTTTTCACCAATTTATTGAAACTATATTTAGAAAGTATTATTTATTAAATAGTTTGCCATGTTTATTTTTCTCACTAATGATTATTATAATTTAATAGAAACTACTAAAGCTCATCCAGCGCCAGTTTTGAGGACAGTGGGACTCAGGAATAAGGGAAATTGTGGTGGTGGCGTTGGCGGTCCCTTGCCATAGCTATACTTGGCCACGTAACCATTGGGACCTGCCTCATAGGTGACCACCAGGTGGGCGCCCTGATCCTCGTAGGGCTGATTGATCTCTCCATTAACCTGCAAATGACCGGCTTCGTTTTGTTTCACCGTCTCCTGGCGAATGCCGCCACCAGGATGTTCGATTCTGTGGCGGAGATATAAAACCTCAAAGGTTAGAACTAAACAGAGCGAAGATTGACCCCAAATACCTGAGAAAGTACTCCTGATTGAGGGGCTCCAGCTGGAAGCCATTGGTGCGGATTTGTGGCACCAAAGTGGGCGAGTTCTGTGGCGCCGCCGAGGCCAAGTTAACAAGGAGAATAGCGAATAGCTAAGAACATATAATTGGTCATAATTTATGCACTTTCTTTGCTAATTTCCAGCACTCACCGCGGCACCACACAAGCCAGGAGGAGAACGAGACATGATGACCTGTCTATGGTTGAACGAAAACTATCTAAACCCCGCGATCGATGCCTCATCGTGGAGCCCAAAGCGAAGGCTGGCTTAATTAAGTGGCAAACAAGTTTTGACTCAAGCGATGCTGAGATACCAAACAAAAAATCACACTTCAGTCCACCTACTAAATCCGCGAGCTTTTTACATATGACTGCAAAAATTCCCAAGCATCATTGGATCAGGGATCGAGTAGGGAAGACAATTAAATTGACAGACCTAGCGAAAACCAGTTGCCAGCCTTCGAAGTGACAATTAACTTGGTTCAAATTAATTTACATCATGATGCTCAGTGTTTGCTGTTTAATGCCAAAAAAGAAGCTTGTCATGATGGGTTTGCTATTAAATTAAACACCAGCGGGGAGTTCCCAAGTTATTATTTAACAGTTGTTACGTGAGTTAGGGTTTAGAAGGGAAATCTTTAAAAAATAACTTTACTCAAAGGTGTTTGACCTTAGGAACCAGAATTAATTGTAAGTAATTTAATGGAACTATTTACTTATAGAAACTATTAATATTTATAATATATTAGGGAGAAATATTGCTTGTAGAGGACATATACCACACGCTCTGGGTTTTTATCCAGCTTATTGATAACATATTTATTCTAAAAGATGACTGTTTATGT
>JAEIIH010022147.1:0-19173 GCA_018904745.1 Drosophila orosa | reverse complement strand
ATGTATCGTAGAATATTATCTTCAAATTAAAATATTAACATGAAGAAAGTGTATATTTGCAAACAATACAAAGCTAATAACACCAATAAATCCCTTGAAAGTAAAAAATTGAGAACCCTTCGAAAAATGTCTCCATAAACTTAATAAGTACAATACCATATTTTCTTAGCAACAATTGTACATATATTTCAAGTCACAATTGGTCAAATATAAGGTCTTAGAATATTAAAATTATTAGAATATTTCTTCTTAAAGTCTAACTATTTTATTACTTAAACAAACTTTACAAATACGTGTAAGTGTTGACATCAAAAATGCTCTGCAAATGTTAACTGAAAGATCGTATTACTAATATTTGCTGGTGGAATCATTGATCCATATTTCTCGACCAGAACAACTTTACGGTTTGAAAGTTTGGCGTTTGTAAGCCGAAAATAACCTCGTTTATGTGGTAAAAACAGAACCTACAGAAGAGACAAGAACCGGTTTAGCTTCTTATACTTTCGATATGCAATGCATGAAAAGTTAACAGGCCGGGACAACGGATATCCGAGTCCGGGCATAGCTAGTCCCATTCATTGTCAGCCTCAGCCTCCTGACTGAGTTGGCTCTTCCGCCTCTGATCATGATTCCTTTTGTGACAGCGACGCTTTGCCGCATGGAAGGCGGCTCTGATATCCGTTATGTAATCCGATAAGATATATCCACTGGATTTTTGGATGTCTAGAAATGGGGTATTGCAATTTACAATTAGATCTAATGTACTTTTATTTTATTCATATTGAATAAAAGAAACAGTGGCACTATAGTTCTAGCTAAAATAATAGTTATAATAATAAAGAGTTAAACTTAAACAAACTTAACAGAGTGAAAAGTATATAAATTAATTGTAAGAAAACGTTTAGAACCTTGTTAACTAGTAGTGATTCTTCTAATATTAATATTTTGATAAATTAATGTCTGATTACTCACCTAACAGGGTTTTGTTTATGTTTTTATATTGATTGAACGCTTTTTTGTTGGAAACACCAGCGTAGTTAAAGGACAGCAGGATATTATCAGTGAAAAGCTTTACAAAAGACTTTTTAAGAGGCGTTATTTCGCCATCTGGTCTTAGAAGACGACGCATTAGACGAGCCTGGAAAAAGGAGAACAAAACCCCAATTAAGAAACTACTAATATCAATAATCCCTTCAACAAACTCACATAGGGATTGCCGGGTTCTGCCAGATAGGCGTCCAGTTTTGGCAGCTCTTCGGGATCGGAAACCGGAAAGTAGGCCACGTTCACCTCGCAGACATTAATGCCATATCGGCTCTGGGCCACAACACCGAGGCGCGTCAGGATTTCGTTTTGGTTGTCCAGAATGTGATCCAGTTTAATTTGCAGTGCATCAAGTTCCTTGCGTGTGCGTTCATCGTCTTTGGTCAAAAGGACATTTACCTCTTCCTGAAGAGCTGTATATCTGCGTTTCGTCATTATTATTTTAATTCGTGCTTCAAGCCTCCGGTTACAAAACAATCAATAAATCATTTGGATTTCTTTAATTTAAATTGTTATTATTTTTGTTTTGACGCTTAGTATGACCGTGAGCTGAGCTAATAAAAATATTGTCTGGTCCTCAAAAAATACCAAAAATATACCGAGTCCAATTTACCGCGCATTTCCCTGAAGATAATACAGCGATATATATCGCAATTCTTACCGCAGTTTACCCTAAGTTTAAATATTACTTTACAGTCTCTTAGCGTTTGTTCCTCGAAAATAATACAATTCTTATACAGTTTAAGAGAATATGTTTTAATGTTGTTAAAAAAAAACAAATTTAAATAAAAGAATTAAATTTAAATCACTTCCCCCTTCATTTAGGTTTTTTTTTGACGTTTTAGAGGAATTTTAGGAGGCAATACATTTTAGGGGGAAATATTTTCAATATATTTTAAGGAAAAATAAAGAATAAATTGTGAAATCGAAAAAAAAAATTATCTGACTGATGGCTAGATAAACAAACAAAATAAAATTTTTTCCATTGTTTTTCTTCATGTTGTTACAAAGTTGTTACAACATCAAATGATATACAATGTATATAGGTGTATATATATTACGTCGTGAAGCATAAATTAATATTAATTTATAATGTTAATTAATTAATTTATTCTACATTTTTATTTTAGGGGGATACTTGGACTTTTTAGGGGAAAATTTTAACTTTTTGAGATTTTTTAGGGGGAGAGCCAAATTTTTATCTGGTAACACTATTATAAGTGCGTTTCTCGGCGCATTTGCAGGTATTGTGTGTGGCTCCGTTTTAAAATTTGTTTACACGATCAAAAAGCAGAGACCGCTGACTAGTGTAATTGTTAAAGTGTAGTTAAAGTACCCTACCACACGTGTGCAGTGTTTTTGCAAGGCTGGAAGACGATTTTGCAGCGTAAAACTTTGTTGAAAATTCAATAGTGACCCGCTGTCTGGAGCGGCAGAGTCGCCGTCAACTTGGGTCCCCTTGGTTTACATAAGAGCGAAAGAGTCGGCTAGTGTGGTGTTCGCAGAAATGGCGTCGAGTATGTGCACATGGCTGGCGCTGGCTGATTATAATATTTAACTTATAATTTCCGCAAGCGCTGCCAACTGCAACTCGAGATGCGTTTGCCCTCGGTGTATGCCCGGTGACGAAATTGGTTTACCTCCGGCGAGGCGTACATTTCGTTTTTCGGCACAGTGTACACCACTTTGTCCGGTTTTTCATTCCTCTTTGTGCGCTTCATTCGGTTTCAATGCCCTCGCGTTCAGTGTTGCCAAGTGTCGAAGCGTGCGTGTCTAGTGATGTGTGCCCCTCGAATCCTGCCGGGAATGTGTGTTTTCCGCGTATATTTCCTAATTGATCTTTCCCACATCTTCTAGGCACATGATTAAAATCATTTAGCTCTGCCCAAGTGATTGCATTGTTGGTTAATTTATTAGCCTTGCCAATTGCCGTTCGCATCTCTCGCACCTGGCAACACTGACCGTTGGCCGCCGCACGGGTGCGAGGGAGACGCCGCTACGGCCGATGCAGAAGAGCGAGCACAAAAGCGAAAGCAGAAAACCGAAGCGAGGAGGCCAAGGAGTTTGTAAATCAATTTTTGTGTATGCCAGTCCTCATAATTCCCGTTGCAACTGAAATTGGGTACTCTCCTGGTCCCACTGGGGCAATATTCATATCTGGAGCATAGAGCTTGGCGGACGTGCAAAATTTAAAGTGTAGAAGTAAATGCGGTGGCGGCGGCATGTGCATGTGTGCGTCAGTGTCTGTCTGTGTGTGTTTGTGTGCATGAATAATGTATGAGAAGGCGTTATTCACGGTAGAAGCTGATAAAACTGTTTTGACAACAAAATTGAGTGATTCAGATGCACTTGGTATCGGGGTCGCTCACTGTCGCCTCCCCCTCTCTGTGTCTCTCTCTGTCTCTCATCCCCCTTGGAAAAGCGGTGGCTGACGTTTTCGGCTTGAAAGCGTGTCTTCCTCCCTGTCCCACTCCCTGTTACCTGTTTTGCCCGTACATTTTCCGCCACCTCGCCACCCCGTTTGCACTAATTTTGTTATTCCTGAATGCTGGCTTTGTTTGTGCGTGTGCCGCTCTCTCTCTGTCTCTCTTAGCCTCCCTCCCGCTCTCGCATTCCGCTGGCGTGTGTCAGTGTGAGCGTGTTTGTTCACGTTCTTTCATTCTCTTTTATTAAATGTACATTGAACTCTCATCATTGCCAGCTTTTCTTTGCTGCTCTCTTTGGCCACTTGTTTTGCAAATTTCACACGCACGTATTCGTTAATGAAATCTGTTTGCAAAGCGGCGTTTTTCCCAGGGCTATTTCTAATGCTAAGATTATATCGAGGAATTTTTTAGCTTCAACTCTTGGGCCTTGCCAAATTCACAGGATGTCGCCATTTCAGGATCCTGGTTGATGTACAGACCAGTACATCGTACCAGTTATCCGCCATGTTTATCTGACTGTTTCATCATTGGATTTCTATTATAAACCCAGTCATTGGAAACTTGAAATAATCTCTGGTCCCACGAGCTCTGCTTAGTTTCCACTTATTTATTTTAACAAGAAATATGTTCCTATAAACCAGATAAAGATAAATAACGAATGGATATAGCGGAATATCCGTATACCAGGAAATCCCCGTAAAAGCTCATATCACACATTTTGCTGCATTCCAGACTTTTCTGTATCAATAAGATTTGTAAGATCATTTTTACTATAATCCCTTGGGATGATTCTTTTTCGAGTCGTTGAAATGATAAAAAAAAAGTTTCTTTTCATGCGCGACTTGAAAAAGACTGGAAAATGACTCAAAAACGCCAGGAAAATGACTCTTAAAATATCTTCATTAAATAACGGTTCTAATGGATCTAACGGCCAGCTGTGTTCGAAAAAAGATAACGGTTTTTGGGCAGCGTGAGCAAATCGAGCCACGACGTGCCCTTCGCTGCTCTAGGTGATCGAAATTCGATTGAAATATGACTCGAAGAAGAGTTGCTTATGGTTCAATAAAAGGGTTATAAGTGACTCTATATTTTCCTCCCGATGCCAAAATCACTAATGATCAAAAAACGACGCATTTATGCTCATGTTAATCAGAAAACTGACACGAAAATGACTCAATTTTGAATCAGAAGTTTCCAAAAATGCTGGCGGGGAATATACCAAATTTATATTGGAAATTCTACATTTCTAACTTATCCCACTGAATTGTAAAATGTTTCTAAGCTGCTAAAGAATCTCTTGAACCCTAAAATCTATGTATTTACCTTTTTGTTAATTTGGTTTATTGGATACCTTGGGGATTCCCATCCAATTCAGTGAAAACTCTCCATTCCAAGCTTTAGTTTTCATTTCGAATTTTCCTTTGTTACTTTCAGCTAATTTGTATATACAGTGTACATAGAGATGAGCACACAAACTCGTTCAGGCGGCGGAGGAGGCGGCGGCGGCGGCCATACTCGCAACCAGAAAAAGTCAAATGCCACCAACTCCGGCGGCGGCGGTGGAGGAGGAGGCTCTGGCACCGGCCACCATGATGCAGTCTCACATGCGGCGGCTGCCGGCAAAAAGGGCGGCGGCGGCGGTGTGGATGTCAGCAAGACAGACAAGCCAGAGAAGGCCCAGCCGAAGGCCACCACCGAACAGTTGCGCATTGCCCAGATCACCAATAGCACCACAGAGGATCCGCAAATCAAAGAGAAGGTCACCCTTCTGCTGACCATGACCCAACGTTCCGAGGAGGAGGTCTGTTGCGCCCTCAACGAGTGCGACTATGATCTGGAGGCAGCGGCCAACTTTTTGATTGAGGAGCTACCGCAGGTTAGTAATGGATCATTATTCCAGCTCTCCAGTTACTCAAGTGAACTCATTTTTGCAGGGCGCCTTTGCCAAGTACGAGAAGAAACGCAAGAACAAGGCTGCAAATGCCCCGGGCGATGGTGCCACCGGTGACGGTGATTGGGCCGATGGCAATGCGAATGCGGACAAGCGGGAAAAGTCGCGTAATCGCAGCTCAAATCGCGGCGGCGGACGCGGCTCCACCGACAGTCGTGGCTGTAAGATACTTTATACAATACATATTCATTTACTAGGTTTTAATGTTAAATATTTAAGAAATTAGCTTAAGAGAGTACCTAAAACAATTAGGTATTAAGTAAGACACTAATATTTGAGAGCTCTGATTGAATTAATTATTAATTTAATTATGTTTTACACACTTTGCCTTGCAGGGCGGGGAAGAGAGACCCGCGAGAACGAGCGCAATCAGCGCGAATCTCGTGAACCTCGCACTGGAGGCGAACGCGGCGATGACCGGGCCAACGACAACTACCGCGGCCAGCGGAACGGCGGCGGACGTAACGGACCCGGCGCCCTTGGCAGTGGACGCGGTGGTGGCTTCATCTCACGCTCTGGCCGTGGTGGTGGTCGCATGGGCGGACGCAGCGGTGGCCCGCGTGGCGATCGCATCGGTGGCCCAGGCGGCGGCGGTGGTGGCTACGGTCCCGGTCGCAGCGGCAACGCTAACGACGATCATCACGAGGTGGAGCTGTGGGACAACACCATTGCCCAGAACGCCGAGAAGCAGCAGCAGGCCCATGACGACGCCTGGGGCGATTGGAACAACGAGGAGTACGAGGGCTCTCTGAAGGACAGCAAGGTGTTTACCACCAGTAACTTGGCCACACAAACGGCCGCCAGCGTGGTCAGCGGTGCGGGAGCGACAGGTGCAGGTGCCGACAGCTCACTGCCAGCGCCACCAGGGCTCGAACACCATCTGGTGCAGCAGGGATCATCTCATCTGGAGGAGGGCTCCAGCAGCGGACCAACGGCGAGCACACCGCCGGCCACGCTCTCCAGCTCGGCGACTACGCCGCTGCTGCAGTATAGCGCAGCGGTCAGTAATCCACCGCCCCAGCTGCAGGCTCAGAGCACGCAGGCGGGAGCAGGAACGCCAGCAAGCGCAACTGCCGGCGGTGGAACGAGCAATGCTACGTCCTCGTTTGGATCCGCCGCCCCCGACACATTCTCGAGTGCCGCCTCTGCAGCCGCCACACTGGTGCAGCAAGCGCAGCAGCAGCAACAGCAGCAGCAGCTCCAGCAGACGACGCCTATCAAGCCATCGGCAACGCTGTCGGCCGAGCAATCTCAGTATTTCAACTCGCTGTCCAGCCAGGGCGCCAGCCCAGGATCTGCAGCGGTGCAGCCTGCGCCAGCGGGCTATACGCAGAGCCCAGTGGCCGCCTACTCGCAGACCAGCACCAGTGTTGGTGTGAGCCAGTATCCCAGCACGTATGCGAACGTTTTCGCCTCGGGAACGGCAGCAGGAGCAGCTGGGGAGCAGTCGCAGCAGCAGCCGGTGCGTAGGGC
This sequence comes from Drosophila orosa, assembly GCA_018904745.1. Classification (NCBI taxonomy): domain Eukaryota; kingdom Metazoa; phylum Arthropoda; class Insecta; order Diptera; family Drosophilidae; genus Drosophila; species Drosophila orosa. Next base: position 12,279 of record JAEIIH010022147.1, on the reverse strand, counting down.
ACGCGTCAAGCTGCCGCCGCCCTCAAAGATACCGGCCAGTGCTGTGGAAATGCCTGGAGACAATGCACTGAATAACATTGGCTATCTGGATGTGCAGTTTGGTGCTCTGGACTTTGGAACGGACGATGGCTTTGATGCCGTGCCAGAGAAGGTTGGGGCGGGCTACAGCATTGACAGTCAGCAGCAGCAACAACAACAGCAGCAGCAGCAGCAGGACGACTACCAGAGTAAATCCCAGCAGCAACAATCTGCGCTGACAGCGGGTCTGCAAAGTTCCCAGATCGTAAGTACTCCTCTTGGAATATACAAGCTATAAGCAAAAGCTCACGAAACTCTCTCCCTTGCAGGGCGATGCATTGAGTGCAGCGGCGGGCTATGCGAGTCGTTCGGCGGCGCAGCAGCAAGGCGGCAGCTCGTCTGGCGCCACAAATGCGCTCGATCAGTTGGCCAAGAACGATCCGTATGGACAGGCCGGCGGCACCGGTAGTGCCTATCACCAGAATGCATACCAGACCAGCGGTGGAGCGGGCAAGGCATCCAGCGGCTATCCAACGACGGCATCCGCTGGCTACAGCAGCTCCAGCTATGTTCAGGGCTCGGTGGGCAGTTATCAGCAGCAGGGCTACGGATACCAGCCCAGTGCGGTGAACTCCTACCAGCAGCAGCAGCAGGCGAGCGCCGGCGCACAGAGTGGTGCCACAGGCGCGGGCGTTGCAGGTGCAGCGACGCAAAACATTCCGGTTGGTGGCAGCAGCAGTCAAAACAGCACAAGGTGCGTACTTTTGATTATGTGATTTTATGTTGTTATCCGTTATGTCCGTATTCCTAGCCTCGGCCCACCGAAGCTATTTATTCGTTGTTATTTTTTGTATGCCTAATCTGCCTAACAATCTCCGCAGCACCCAAACGAAAGCTAATCTAATTTCTTTGTTACCGTTTCTCTTCTCTCTCCTAACAACCAACACACACACGTTCACTGCTCGCTCATGTCCCGTCCCTCAAAAACCAAAAACCCAATCCGTCATCGCTTTGCGCATTTAACAGCGGCAATGCGAGCTCTGCCTACCTCACCTCCGGCTATTCGACACCACAAAGTGCTTACCAGTCCAACCAGAATGTCTATGGCAACACGGGAGGACTGTCCAATAGCAGCGGGTAAGTACGAGTCTGCCACGGCCTCATATCCGTAATACCCCGTTTCCCTGGCGAGAAGCTCCCCTAGTTTTCCTTTAATATTTATTGGAATGGTTCCTTTATGGTTAATTGCGGATTCTTGCCCGTTCAGGTTCGCTGGTAGTGCGAGCAACGCGTCCTCGCAGTACGCAAGCTTCAGTGCCAGCGCCAAGCTCAAGGATGCGACCGCCACCGGCGGTGCCGCGCACTATGACAGGTAAGAGCGAGCTCGCTCCCAGCTCTGCATGCCGCCGTTGCTCCCTCCTCCGAGTTTTCCATCCGACTAACTCTCCGTACCAAACACCACCTTCGGGTAGTAGCTTTATAATTGTACATTTTCATCTTCCAGTGTCTCCACCAGCAGCGGCGTGAGCAGCAGCAGCGGAAGCACTGGCAACGGAGCGGCGGGAACGGTCAGCGGGCAGCCAGGTGCTAACCAAGCGGTCGTTTCGAACAGTAAGTGAAATGTGAAGTTGTTGCAGATTGATGCTTTAATTTACACAATTACTATAATTACTATTTAATAGATAACAACGTTAGCGGCAGCAGCTCGGCCAGCAATGTGACGGCGGGTGGCGTTGCCAGCGGCAATGTGGCCGGCGTGGGCGGAGTGATCAGCCAGAGCGGCGTAAGTAGCAGCGGCGTCGTCGGTGTGGCCGGTGGCAGCGGAAGTGCGGCCAATGTCGTCGGTGTGAATGTTAACAGCAGCAGCAACAACGCCGGCTCTGTGGGAGTAGCGGCTGGCGTAGTCGCCGCCCAAACGGGCACCACCGCCGCAGTGCTGGCCTCGCTGACCAACAAGAACATCAGCAGTAGCAGCAACAGCAGCGGCAGTGGTGGCAGCGTTGCCACAACGGCGGGCAGTGTCGGCGGTGCAGGTGCTGGAGCTGGCACTGGCGGCGGCGTGGGCGGCGCATCGGGTGCTGGTGGTGCTGGTAGTGGTGGTGGCAGTGGCAGCGGCAGCGGCTTGGTGCCCACCAACATCCAAATGGTTAGTCAATATATTCAGACTGGATTGCCATACTATCAGCAACCAGTGTATTCCTACGAGGAATTACAAATGATGCAACAGAGAGTGCCACATGTGGTGAGTTCATGGAGAAAAGCAAAAGCAAATACCAAAAAAAAACCAACAACTACAAAATGCAACCGACCAATCAAAATCAATATCAATATCAAATCAAATCAATCAACCGAACCGACTCTAATCAATCAGTAACCAACCTCGTATCAATATCCTTCCACATATAATGTTCGATACAACGTTTCCGCCTCAAGTCAAGTCCAAATTCCATATACGCATACGCATACACGCATCCCAGCGCGTCGCCTCCCGCTGCTCTCTCAGGCAGGCGCCAGTTCCTGATCCTGGCCTGGTCTAGTTGCGGGTCCGGTTCAGATTCGAGCTCCGGATGGCGGCCCCTCCACCCTTCTAACCGTTTCTCAGCGTGCATTTTACTATAAAACATAACATTATCATCGCGTTGTCTTTTATGTCTATGTCTGTGTCTGTGCCTCTGTTTTGTGTGCGTGTTCATAATCTATCATCCTGCACTTTAATTTCGTAATGCCATCCGTATCCGCTTCCAGTTTCCATCCACCTTCCAAAACCCCGGCATACTGTACATCATTAAACCATCACAAACACCACCACCCACATTGCTTATCCTCCTGGCTCTGCTTTACACTCCACTCCAAAATTATTCAAAAACTAACCCTCTTATTTTTATTTTCTATTTTAAAAACAGTTGAAAAAAATCGTTCATTTATCGAACTCTAAAATATCGTTAATTTATCGAACTTTAAAATATCGTTCATTTATCGAACTTTAAAATATCGAAAATGATTACATTTTAACGTTAAAATATTGATATTTACGCAAAATATCCAAATATTTCAAGTAAATTTGGCTTTTTTTACAGATTATATTTAAAACATTATTAAAAGACAGCATAAACTAAGTTTAGGCTAGGAATATATCGATTACGATAGATTAAGTCCGATATGATATATCGAATAATCATATCGGAATTGTAAACTTTGATATATCGAAATGATGTCATATTTAATGTTGAAATATCGATCGAAAAATATGTGAAACATGTTTTTTAATTTGCCTTATTCCGTTATATCAAACAATATTTATTTATCGCAGAGTTTAAATGTATTTGTCGAAATTCGCGTGTTCTGGCATCCCTAATTCCTCGCTCTGCGTTCCTAACTCACTCATTTCCTGACATTCGATTTCCTAACCATTATTACTTTTCATATTCCTTTATTTCGCCTAACAACCATACATTTCCACAAGTGTATATATGTGTATAGCATTTAACATTTATGATTTCGTTTGGAATCTGTGGCCTCCCAGCTTTACCCGACTTTGCGGCATTCTTTGATTATTATACATACGTGCTTTCCAAGCCGAAAGTCTGGCAAAGCTGGGCGTCCTTCATTATCATTTAACCCACACACGAGTTGCGCTCTCCGATGATCGCTTACTTATGATTCCGGTTCTCGTTTGCAGCAGGGATATTACGACCTGAACTATCCCCCAGCCAGTTTAGGCGCTGGTCGTGACAACCTCGGCTCTGTGGCCTACTCTACAATGACTGATGGACGATTCGCCCGCACAGACAATAACTCCAGTCCGGTTGGCAATGTGAGTTTGAAAATGATCATTAATTAATGGTTATATTATACGCATATATCTTGAACAGGTATCCAGCACAATGTCACAACAGGCGGGCTCTGGTGCGCCCATGCTGAATGTTCCTTATGCCTACTTTTATGGCGGCAATGTGATGCCCGGCAGTTTCCAATATGGCACGCCCACCATCTATCCAGTAAGCAGCCCCCTGTTACCACCTCCTAATCCTAATCCCACAGCAGTTCGTAATTGGAATCGATTTGATTTGATTGAACAGCAACAGATACCGGCAGCCAACACTGCCTCCGGTGGACAGTTCCCGAAGCCATCGTATAGCGCTGGCTACGGCTCAACCAGCTACGACACCCTCTCGCAGACCACGCAGGACTACAGCAAGGGCGGCGGCGGCTACTCGTCGAGCGTGAATCAACAGAGCAAAACGCAAACGGTGTCCAATCAGTCGCAGGCAGGCACTGGCTCCGACCTCACCTCGTCCATGTACGGGAAGGGTCATGTGGCGCTGAACAAGGTTAATGTACGTATGGTTATAGGCAGGACTGTGAACGTGTGTGTGTGAATCACTAAATAGCCAGACAAGTCCAGTGAAAATTGTAAAAATCTAGTTGTATTTTGATGCCGGACCCCAGAGTTCACAGTCCTGGTTAGAGTAACCTTTCTCTTTCCCGCGTTGCAAGTCAAGACAATCAATCCAATGCCTCTCGTTGTTATCTCCTTGCAGTCGTACGAGAAGCAGAGCTTCCACTCTGGCACTCCGCCGCCGTTCAACATGGCCAACACTCAGACAGCTGGCGGCACCTCGGCGCAGCCGTACGGCATGTACTTGCCGATGCCAGCGGCCGGACACCACAACATGATCCATCAGCCCATCCATCAGGTAGAGTCTCAATTACCACACCCGTTTGTTGTTGTAGGCAGAGTGGCGGAGAGCCTAGAGGTTCGCAATGTGCATGTGAGAGAAGAGCAAGTGACATATGAGTCCAATTGGCACACAAGTACAGAGGCGGATGAGAGGGAGGCCGACGACACCTCTGATAACGGCGAAGAGTGGGATCAGGAATTGCACAGCTATGTGAAGGACGATGTCAACGGCATGTCGTTCTTTGCCGACTAAAAGGGGACGAAGAGAGAGAGAGGGAGTGAGGGGAGCTTAGGAAAATTCATCGTACCATTTCAGTTTGCACTTTTCCCTGCTACTTGATTTGTGTGTGTGTCTTTGTACTTGTGTTACTACCAATTTCGCTAATAATCCATCACTTTTGCACCCATCTCTAAACCTGTATTTCTACGTTAACTTTGGTTTTTTCTTTGCACTTGCATTAAAGTTTGGATTTTATTTAAATAAAAACTGCATGCAGTTGTTCCTTTTCAAAGCCAAGGCATCCATTGTCAGCACACGAAAACTAACTCACTAACTTTTGTACCACTAACCATTGCACTCGCCTGTAAAACTAACCCAGAAGTAATTGTATTTGTTGTTGTCTTTATTGTAACTACCTTAATTTCATGCATTTTTCCATTTTCCGGGGGAAATATAGGGGGAGTATCTATAGTAGTTTGTAGTTTCTCTTCCGGGTAGTCTGAGTATTAAGGATAAATGCATGAAACTGTGTACTATTGTTTGACTCTTTTTTTCTTTATAATTTCTTTTGATTTTTTTATTGGGACAACAATTAGATGGACGGCAGGATTCATAGCTCATCCCGCCGGGTAAGTTCCTTTGTTGTAATCACACACTCCTGTAAGAGTTGCTTAAATTGTTTTGCTGGTAAATTGCCAATTAACCAACCCCACGCATGGTAATCTTTCTCACCATCACATTGTCCACCCATTCTGGTTCTTAGTTGCATGAATCCCAAAGGAGCGGCGGCGTTATGAAGAAATCAGTTGCCAAGTTGCAATGGGGTCGTGCGGTAATCAGATGCATTATCCATATTCATGTGCCTTCTATTAAATCGTGTATATAATCTGCGAATTTGTGTGCCTACATTTATAATAATAATTGCGTGTGCTCCATGTGCTAACCCACATATATTTTTGTATGTATGGATATTGGCCGAGTGGAAATACCGAAAGAAGCGGCGGAGGCAGCAGCAAGAGCCATCGGGTTCTTATTTCGACATGATCATCACTAACATTTGTTACGTATTTGTGTTGTAGGACTCGAACAGCGCCGGACAGCGTCAGCAATCGACCAGCCAGTCGAAATCGGCCGGCAAGCAGGGCTACTCTCCCTCGTACTGGACCGGACAGAACTAGCTTCCGGAGAATACGATCTGGCGGCCCCTGCAGATCGCCCGAGCTGGCGAGCTCTATAGCATTCGCAGTAGCAGCAGCAGCAACAGCAGTAGCACCACCAACACCACAGCCACCAACACCACCACCACAAACACGCCCATTCACTACATCTACAGCAAGAGCAGCAGCAGCAGCAATCCGAGAACGCAGCTTAACACACTTACCACGCCCACAATAGTGACAACAATAGCAGCCAGCAGCGCCACCACAATTAACACAGAAGCCACAACCACACAGTCAGTAGTAGCAGCTGCAAAATTGACGACAACATCGGTACAGTCGGCGGCTGTTCCAAGCCAATTACTGATGCTCGTCAAGGAGCAGCCACAACAACAACAGCAACTACAACAGCAGCCACTTGCCGCCGATCTGGTGAGGAGCGAGAAATCCTCGCCAGCATTGGTGGTGGAGGAGGAATATCTAATATACGAAGATAAGCGATCATACTTTACTTAATAAGAAACGTTTTTACTACGAACGCGCACTGTAAAGGCGCCGCCCAGCAGCGTCCTGACCACGCCTCCCCGTTTCCCAAAAAACAGACAGCCCACAACACAAACACACATTGCTCATAACAGCATGGAGTTTCCCAACTCAAAGAAACAACAAACAAACAAACAAACAAAATAAAACATACAGCAACATCCGCATAAATATACCAAGTACCATTTTCACATTGCATACAAATAAATCTACAAAGATAAAGAGTAACAATTATTAATTATTAAAGGCGTAAAACGATTTAAACAGATTTAAGAGCGTAAGAGATGAAAGAAGAAACCGGAATGAGCAGAAAGCGTAAATTAAAAACAAATACAATTATATATATATTAAAGAATCAACAACAACAACAACAAACAAACAAAAAACAAAACCACAATGAGAAAACAAAACAAACAAAAATTAATTATTGTAATCGGTTTAAACTTATATGTATAATTATAACCTTAATATTTAAACTAAATACAAAAAAGAAGATACGATTAAATCCAAACAAATGCAAAAAAAAAAAATAAGGAAGAGAGAAATGGAATCAGTCGCTGTTTCTTGTTTGTTTTTAATTAACTTGGATTTTGGTTGATACGAGGGATTTGTTTTAGATTCATTCTTTTGAGGATGAGGTCTCCTATAATGAGAGATAAATGTGCGGCCTCCAAGCTCAAGGATTTCCTTGGTTCCACTGCCTCCTTGGGCTTGATTCCCCCAATGAATCCCACAATTCTTTGATTATATATAAAGCTTGTTTAATTCGGAATAAACTATTTAAATTAAATGTTACATTTACGCATTGAGAAACTGACAGCTGCTACTGGCTGTGCAGCAGCTTGTTGAAGTCGGCATAGGCCGACTCCAGATCGAAGAGGAACTGCCGCACCTGACCCTCGGACAGCTCGTCGGATGCCTGCATCTCATTGAGACTGCCTAGCCACTTCTCCACCTTCAGCTTGGCATCAAAGTCCTCGGGAATGAGCGACAGGCGGTTCATGTTGTCTGCAAGGTCCTTGACGTCCGGCTGCAGGGCGTCCATTGTGTTGATCTGCAGGCGTAGCTTGTCCATGATCGTGATGAACAGCGATACAATCTCGGCAATGCACTTCGACGTGTTGCCCTTGTCGTCGCGTATGGTGATTGGTCGATCCTCCTTAATTCGCTCCAGTGCCGCCGGACAATCGAGCCGGAACTTTTTGACAAAAGTCTCCACCGTGGGGAACTCGTCGCATTGCACCTGCTTGAAGGCCACCTTGTATTGCACCAGGTATTTGGAGCAGGCCGCCGTGTATTCCTGCGGCGTAATGCAGTCACGGATGTAGGCCTTCTCCAGCTGCTGGATGGTGTTTATGATGGCGTACAGATCGGCCATGTTGTCGTAACGCTCGCGCTCGCGGGCATTGCGGAACAGCTTCACCTCCTCGTACAGCTCGGGGCTCTGGTCCTGCATGCTTGTAATTACTTTTATTTTATAAAGAAAAACAATGAAAATGAATCACAAAAGATTTAGCTGGGCAGTGTGACCGGATGTGTGGGAAATGCCATAAAGTGTGACCTTGGCTAGGCCAAACCAAACATACCGTTACGGATGAACAAGATGTTGAATCTCTTTTTATTTGATTTATATTTTATAATAATTGTTTTAACTTAAATTATGCTTTTCTATATAAGCCTCAATGGCTTTAATTTAGCTTCAAAGTTTAGTTGTTTCCGTTTTGGCTGGAAACCTGGCCCAGTGTTGGTAAACTCCCAACAAGTGTACTTGAAGCAAAAATTCAAATTTTAAAATTTTGTCAAGTAAAATACAAATATTTATGATCCCAGCTTATCGATGCTCAGCCCAGGGCTTTTTATATATTTTGGTGATAGCATAAAGATTAGCGCAAGTACAAGCACTAGCGGCTAATACCACACATTCCGATAAGGAACGTTATTGAATTAAAACAAGCTACAGCTCATTGATTGGATCCCTCATCCCGGTCCCTGGCCTCCAAGCTAGCGGCTTCATTAAATCAGAGGTGCCAAACAGCTCCAACACGGTCGCTTAATTGGACAGTTTATGACTCGGGGAATATCAGCATATCAGCTTATCGCTACCAGTGACCAGGAAAGTGCACTGGCCTCAATTATTATTGTTAATATTCACGCAGTCAGCAATCCGTTGGCAATCCGTTCAGACCTCAACCAAATCGAACTCGCGGCTCTTGCGTGTGTTTATCTGCGGTCTGATCGAAGTTACTCAATCGGTCAAAACAGGATATTGATTAGCACGATGGGCGCGACCAATGATCAGCCTAAGAATGTAAGTACCGCCCATGTTTGTGGCAATTTGCTGGATTTAATAAATATATTACAATAAGAATAGGCTTACTATTACGTATGTCTCTATAGTAAATAAGCTGGGCGTCTAAAAAGCAAGCAGCATGTTCGGCCATAAAAGTTATACCTAAAATTATACATATATCCTGTATGCGACACATGCTCGAAATACCAACGCGAGAAATGCGTGAAATCAGTTACCTAAAACGGCACAGCCTGTTCGACAAGCTTGTAGCCATGGCCGGAATAACTCCGCGGCGGGTAGAGTACAAACAGGCCCAACTGCAGCAGCGACAGAATGCAGCCCAGGAAGTTGGGTATCTATAAAAAAAGCAAAGCAAATATTTGCCACTGTTTAGAGTACGCAATTCCCCCGTGGGCCGTGGGAAGCCACTCACCTGGATGAATGAGTCCGATATCAGAATGCCGTAGATTAGCCACTGCAGGCTGACCACAAAGGACATGGCTATCAGCGGCAGGGGCAGGCTCTCCGAGTTCTTGGCCCTTATCACATGCAGCAAACTAGCGAGCGGGGCGGCAAAGAAGCACACTGAGACAACGCAGCAAACGATTCCTGCAAGTTGTAAGCAGTTTTGTCACGGTATTCAAACTATCTTAAAGAACGTGCTCATTACCAGTGACGTGGATCATTTGATCGCGCTGATCTTCCAGCCGATTGGTGTACCAAATGACTGCAATCAGTACGGTCAGCGCGAAGCCAAACTGCTTGATGAAGGCACGTTTGTTGACGGTGAACACATAGTAGACCAGCGTGTAGACCAGAAAGAGCGTCGATCCAATAATGTTGACAAGCACGATGCTCTGCTCGCTGGTTAAGACCCCATAGCGTAGCCAGAAACTGCAGCTGTACAAATATAGTAAAGAAAACCATTAATTTCGTCAAGTGCAAAAAAAAAAACACTAAACTTGGTTTACTGCCAACCAGGCAAGGCAGGCCAAGTTCCCAGGCAATTAATGGAATTTTGTAGCGAATATAGGATTAACTCTATTGATAATTTAAGATTTTTACGCTTGATTAGGGGGAGCCCCTAATAATTGGACATTGATTTTTGTATATCTAATTAAAAAGGTTATGGATTTATCAATATCTCTAGAAATTAATGTATTATGAGTCGGACTTGGGAAGTAAACGTAGTTAAGGCTACATTTTGTCTAGTAAGACTATTATTTTGAGGAAGATCTATGGAGAAGTCTTTCAAGAAGTTATAAAAAGACTTCTTAGTGTGTAAAGCAGTCATTTCTCTAACAGAAATTACCTTTTAATATATCTATTATAACTTTAATGTGTTTAAAAGTTTGCAAATTATAATGAATTGTCTTTTTTAAGAAAGATAAGATAACAAAGACAAGTTTATCCAACAGGTAAGTATATTATTAAGCAAGTATATTAATTCATAAAACAACAAGTAATTTGACAACTTTTAACTCCCTGTAAAAGCACATTTAAAATCACCCCATTAGGTTTAGTTGCTGATAAAGAAAACAAAACTTCACGCCAGGCGCGACCAATTCGAATTTATCTTAGTTTTTTTTGCCAACGTCGGCAGTTTCTACCCCAAAAATACTCACGATAAGAAGCCGCAAACGAAAGGAACTCCTGAAGAGTCGCCCGTGCTCTTTTTCTGGATGTACTTTCGGCATATCATGCTGTGGGGACGGAGGTGGAGGAGGAAAGAGTTTGTAATTAATTTGATATTATTTTGGGTGCCCTTGTTTGGGAGGCGGGTGTACTTACGAGCCAGAGAGGAACTGGAAGACGGTGCTGATCACTGCCGTCGTGGACAGCAGCGAGTCGTAGGCCACCGCCGACATAGCGACTTCCTTAGTGGGTTTTACTTATGCTAGGCTAAAGTTAAACGACGCTAATACAACGTCAACAAAAAAAACTGAACAGCTGGACTGCGCGTAGGGATGGCACTGCTGGCTAGAGATGGACACGGATTGATGTTTACCAACACAGGCACGAGCACGAACTTAAATGAGGCAAAGATATATTTTTAATTCTTCTACTGGCTGTTTGCTTTTAATTAGATGAGTCTATTGTTTGTATTTTGTTTCTATTGTTTTATTTTATAATATGAATTATCTTGTATCTGATAAATAATTTGTAATACACCTATCGATATTTCGATTAAATGGCGCGACGGCCACAAAAAGCTTTCGGGAGAGAACTTTTTCGGCGCCAAAATTGCTGCCAGGGGCGTAATCAAAAGGGGTTTCATAAGGGAAATACTATAAAATATTGATTAATAAGTCTTAACATCTATATTTTTAACACCTTCGAATGAATATAAAAAACAAAAAATGGTTTTTAAATATTATATATGATTAAATATCCCTAAAATATATGCTGGCTCAGCCTGTGGTTGCCGGCAACCAGAAGGCTATCGCGTGTCTCATGTTCTAAGCTTTTACCCACCAATATTGACGCTCAGCTGCTTTAGTCGTTCTCTCGACTCCAACGCTGCCGTAACGCTTCGATCCGTGTGCGCCGCTGGCGGTGCGCCGTTTATAAATAATACTTGTAGTTAATATTCCAAAGTGTTGAATCGGAAATGCAAGAATTAGCATACGTTACTACGGCACCCGTTACCCAACACTGCAGCGCAACGATTACCGCCAATTGTTAACAACTGTTTTTCGCATTGTTAACACGCACACGCGCGTTCTTACGAGTGCCTTAAAAAGTGTTCCCTTCCCAAAATACATAAGCCAAATAAGCAGCAGCAGTACAAAGCAAAGTCCACAATTATGGCCAGTAAAAGCCACCAGGCAGAGGCCCAGCAATTGTACCAGCAGCCCAGCAGAGTGGAACTGCTGACGGCTCAAACGGAACCCAACCAGGTGAGATTTGGAAGCCGGGATTTCAGGTGAGATAGAGAGAGATACAGAGAGAGAGCGGGCAAGATCGCCCCGACTACCACCAATCTTGTTGTATCTCTGCACATGCACCCTATTCTTTGTTTTCTTTCGATGACGTATTCTCGTTTCTCTCTCTCTCCTCGGATGCTGTTCTGTTGTTGTTTTCCTTTATCATCTCTGCTCTGCGGCACGCATTTTATTTATATTTTTATCTACTCTCCCCACTCTTTGTGTTTTTTGGTATGTAAATGTTGCTTCTGTTCAAGTGCTTTTACACACATTTATTTTAATGCATATTTTGTTCAAAGTCAAATATAAGTAGTGCATAAATTTAACTTAACTCACACACAAAAACACGACGCAGTAGCATGTGGTTCTTGTAAATAAAGTGGAACCCTTTGTTGGCATTGAACAAATAGTTCGGGTAGAAATTGCAGAACTAAGACAGTAAA
>JAEIIH010022117.1:0-14114 GCA_018904745.1 Drosophila orosa | reverse complement strand
TGTTAATATTTTATTTTATATGTTAAAGTCGCTATTTTGCTATAGATTAAATTTCGAAACAAGAAATTAACCGCTTTTTGCCATATTACAAAATATATTATTTGCTCTCTCAATTCTTGTTGCTGCTGTCCAATTCTCAACCCTGTTTCTCCGAGTGTATGCTAGTTATTCACCAATTCGAGAGCATGTGAAGTGAATGAGCGATGTGAGTTAATTGAAATAAGAGGTACAGGTGGATATTGATTTTCTTATTGAAAAGATATGCATAGAATGGGAATCAGTGGGCAGGGTCGATGAAATGTGAGAATGTGAGAAGAATGCTTGCGGCATGAAAATGAAAAAGTGAAATAAAATAAAATAAAACAAGACGAAACGAAACGAATAAAAGAATTTGAGCATCTCGTGGTCAGAATGGGAAAAAGGGTTGCGGAAAATACGGTGAATGCCATGTCCAAGTGAGTCTCAGAAACAGATCTATTAAGAAATGTAGTTAATTCATTGTTCCAATTAAAATATTCAAAGGAAATAGCTGGCATATGAGCGCGTATTAATCGGTATTGTTCCTGGCAGATATTCCATATTGGACAAGGGCTATGATTGAAATCGGATTAAAGCTGCGCCGACTACTTCGCAAGGCCTTGGTTTTGTTAATTCACTTAAAATGCAATTAAATTTTTAATGCCCTTTGAATGGACAATGTGTGGAATTGCTCTTTGGGAGCCCAGGGCCCAGGGGCCAGGGGTTGCCCTTTGTAATGAGGCCATTGTCAGATGCGAGCAGATGTGGTTGATTTCCAGCGCCATAGAGTCGCGCATTCATTTAGCTTGTGTCATTTTTGTTAATATTATTATTATTATTATTATTATTATTGCCACACGCGGGCGTTCGTTCTCTTTTCTTTTTTCTTTTTTTTTTCGCGCTGCCACTGCCACTGCCGCTGTCATTTGCGCTGCTGTTAATAAAGCCATAACAATCGACATCATAATATTCGATGTCATTAAGAGTATATAATTGTAATTAACTTTGAAATTATTTCTTAATTTTTTGTTCGCGCCGCCACAATTTAAGAATTGAAGCACGCAGCAGTCAGCGTCCTGCCCGACGCCTTCAATTACGGCACTATTTTGCCTTTTCCCAATTATTTACTCGCAAGGCATAATAAAGAGTGATCGGGACATGGCCCCGGCCTGCACTTTCCATGCAATTGTTATTATTATGCCAAGTGCTCTCCGAATTGTCGTAAGTGAGTTAACAAGGCGGATACGTGATATGAAAAAACGCGTATACGTATGTACGTGCGTGATGTGAACAAATGTTTACTCTCAATTGTTGCCGCCATCCTTTGGGCCGCAAAATATGAAGAGAATTAAATTTTGTTTCCCATAATTCCATATTCGAATTACCATTTAAAACAATGGAGATCATTTTGCTTGCGCAAAAGCAAGATTTACAAGGATTCGCTGGAAGTTGAGCACATAAATATGCATTGTATGCAGTTTCTTTTTATTTTATCAATGGAAATGAAATAATAAATGATTTAAGCTGGGGAATATCTTGGCCTTAAGAAAGGCTACCTATTATGTATCTTAAGACAGACTGGACAGAGGCTGACTAAGAACTTAAAATAATTTGAAGAGGTTTACTAAAAATATATATTTAGGAGAAGAGTAGCACGTGATATATCCCCAATAAAATATATCTATAATAATATTGGTCGAAATATACTGAAAATACCCTAAATTTTAATAAATTTAATTTTTAAATATTCAAAAATATCGAATAAAATATAAATTTTACCTAAAAAGGTTATTTATCTAGGAGATAAGTCGAATATAGTTTTGACAACGATATCCGACACAATTTCATGACTAATTTTTATACAGAGAATTTTAAAATATACAAAAGTTAAACATTTTATTTGTAACCTTAACTTTATACATATATATACTTTATACATTTATACATAAATGTTACCAAAAAGCTTTAAAAAAAAATACAACAAAATTTTTAAGCCAAAACATTTGTTATTATTCAAGTTCAGGCTCTTCTTTAGCTCAGTTATATATATTAACAATTTAAATATCGATACAGTATTGATAGATCGTAGATTTCTGGCATTCCCAAGCTGTACACATTGTGAGCGCCATTTTTCAATCATCTCATTGGCCCAAGTGATCCAGCTTCTTCATTACACAGCCCTACAAGTATCACTAGCTTAGCCACATTAATCAGAATGCATAGGTGATTTGATGCCCTGCTCATCTGCGGAATAACAACGGCTCCTTAAATAAAAATGTTTGAATAGAAAAATAGGAAGAAGCTAGGGTAAAGTGACCGTAGTCAGGGTAACGCTGAGAGAGGAAATCAGCTTTGATGGGAATCATCTCCATTACGCGCTGACCCGACGTCATTTCGCAGCCATTTTGCACGTTGGCAACTTGGCTTGGCTTTTTGTGTGTTGCATTTTCTTTGCGTATTAAATTTGCATTTAATTAAAATGCCACAAACTCTTAATGAGTCCGTTCCCGGCTTGGCAACTTTTTACATTAGTTAACGTTACACGGCAACGCTCGAGGCTTCTGGTTACCGGTTACCGTTGCTCATGATTCCCATTGAGCCAAAAGAGCGCGAAATATTCAGGCCAACCACAAAAATGCGACGAGGGTAGGGATTGAGGCGACGCAGGAAGGCAGAGGGACTCTGCAGAATGCAGAATGCAGAATGGGAAGGTGAGGGATCAGAAGTTGCAGGAGTTGCAGGTCGGAGGTCGAGGGCCGCTGGTCGGGGGAGCTCCAAGAAAATTTTGCAAATGACCAAAAGTTCAAATGCGAATCATTTATACGGAAGCACGTAGGAGAGGTATAGTTAAAAGGGATCGACGAGGAGATATCCTGGGATGTAGTTTACTGACTTTACATTTGCCTAATTATTTCCGGTTTAATTATAAAATTATATAGCACAAGGCAAGTCTATAAAGATGCTTTCTGGTTCTAATAGTCAAGTGCTTCGATTGATATATTATAAAGATACTTACTTTTCGATTTATTTTAAGCTAAGATATCCCAAGATACCTAAGGGTAACGACTACAGAAAGGCAGCGGGGCGAAAAAGCATTGTTTACTTGGAAAGGCAGCGGAGCAGATGAACAACTGATATTAAATATATCTTAAGCTATATCCTAAGTTTGACTTCACTTTGTATGGAAAGCTAATTCCAAGCTCCAATACCAGCCTCTGATTAAGCCAATTGAAGTTTGTTTAAAGTTAAATCCCTGAATGCCACACGGTCTGATTTATTTGCTGTTTTGTCAAGTGAATTGCGAATGCAAAAACTTTCGAGACGGCCTAGCAGAGCACACGAGAGCTGCATGTTAAGTGTAAGTTTACATTTCCATTTCTTAATCGGAACGGGTTCACCAGACAGACAGACAGGCAGCCGTTTGTGGCTTTTAAGAGTCAAAAGCGTAGCGTGAACTTTTCTAATTGTAAAATTGGGCAGGGTAGATTTCCCCCCCAACATTTGTATCCTGTATCCTGTAGCTGCAGCATTCCCGAACTCTCTGGAACCCCTTCCCTTGGCCAACCCCTGCACGTGCCAAGTGTGACAGGCAACGAACTTTTTGTATCAAACTGTCAATGGGCTCTGTCTGTGTGCCGAGTCCTTCGCGTCCTGGCACACTCGCTGTGATCCTGGCTGGACAGATTGCACTGGCAGAAGTCACACTTCATTTGCATAAAGAGAAGGTTTCAGTGGAATATTAAAATATGACTACAAAATCAAAGACTTAAAAATATAAATACTTGAAAAGATTCTTAACTTGAGAAAGTAAATGTCGAGAGCTGCACAAAACTGCATCATCAACTGTGCTACCTGAATTATATAAATTCCAATACAAATCTCTATAAAATCTATAAGGTCTTCAATAAAATAGACAATTCCATAAAATCATAAAACAGTTCAGTGCAATTTTCCAGAGTGCAGAGTGCTGGGGGCCGGGAGATTGCGGGCTGTCTTCGGCAGTCAGCGAGCTAGAAAAATGGCACAGCGTGCAAAACAAGAACATTGCCAATGGCATCAATTTTCAGCGCCAATTTTCCAGAGCAACAATAACAACTGAGACACCAAGCGCTCCTATCCCAACCTCTTTTATTCCCATACCCCATGCCCCCACATACATGGCCACATCCCCATTTACCTCACCGCTTTTCCGCTTTTCCGGGGCTCGTTCATCATTCTCTCCTCTTTGCCCCTTTCCCCCACAGCCCACCCCTACTTTATGGGCATGTGTATTTTTGGCTTTGTTTGCTTTATTTAGGCTGTTGTCTGTCTATTTACTCAAGTTTGCATACAAATGCCAAAGAAAGCGAGTGAGTTAGTGGATATTCAGAAGCTAGGAGGAGCCTGGGGAGGCCTAGGGTAGGCTTTGGGATGCTCTTTCTAAGAAGAATCACCCAGAAACACTCTAAAAACTAAGTATAGTAATAAACAAGTCTGTAATTTAAATGGAATATTATGTACACTGCATAATTGTTATTTCTTAAATATTTTCAATTAACTTCATACTTAATGTATAACTTATGAAGGTTTGGCTACTATTTGTACTACATTTCCTAAATGATCTGTACAATAACTACAAAATATAAAGAAAAACCTACTATGCACTAAGTCTTCTTCCAAAATAAATTATAAAGTCTTCGCTTCAAAGTTAAGCCACGCTATTTGTTCCGCTGTGTAGGGAAAAACAACTTGGAGGGAACTTTAATCAAGTTAGAAATATGAAGAGCAGCCAAAGTTGGAGATGCCGCCCCACCTCTTTGTTCCCCCTACGGCAAAAGGGGTTAAGTGTTGGCTTTATTGTCACAGTTAACTCAACACCATGTTGGTAAGACACGCACAGTTCATTTATCTGTGGAAAAGTTGGCAAAAAAAAAAAAAAGAAAGAAAGTCAACTGCAGAGCAGTGCAAATATACCCGACTAGACTCGCCCCGAGAGAGAGGAGTCTTTAATGTTATTAAATCAAAGGCAGCGCTTGGCAGGCCACAAGTAATTTGGATTTATAGCGGACGTTTCCCCCACTTCGATCTGAAAGCCCAGAGATCCAGAGCAATCCGGCAATTCACCCGCACTTAACCCACAGTAAAGCGCAGCTAAACATTTTTTTTTCTCCTCGGCTTCTGCTTTGACTTGGTCAGCTTTTTATTGGCAATGCAATGTGCCAGAGCCGACGGTTGGGGGTAGTGCCAGGATAACGGGTTTTCTGTATGGGAAAAGCCTGCAACTAACCCGAGGAATCGGCTGCAGGTAGCTGCTTTAGGCAGGCACAGGGAAGGGAAGAATTCATGCACTGATGTGATGGTATCTTCTGGAATTAATTTATAAGTCGGGGTTGACTTTAATATATTTGCAGAAATATATGGATATATTTGCCCTAAAGCTAATTAAAGACAACATTAAGTTGATGCATTTGCAATGTAATTTCTGATAAAAATTTGTATATTCCATGTTGTTTAAATGAGTTTTTATTGGCCTTATTTAATTGTCAACACCAAAGAAATAATATGACAATAAAATAGCCAGCTTACAGGTCACAACTCAGTGTCTTTCTCCCTGAGGAGTAAGCAGCTCTTGACCTTTCGGTGGCCCACAACCGAATTGCCATTGTTTGAGAGTGTGCGAGTGAGGGTCCTTTGTCATCCGCGTCTCAAGTCCTTGCAACATCTCCAGTTCTCCACAGAGGCCCAGCTTCCGCAAGTTTGGTCTGCCAGGACTCTCCTCACACCATTCTCCAACACACACACACACAGATTAACACTTCCGCTTCTCCCCCTGTTCCGGTTTTTTATTTATTTCATTGTTCGCTTCCCGATGATTCGGCCTTTGTCTTTACCTTCGCCAAACTGAACTGATCCCAAACTCCACTCATTCGCCATCCTTGGGCAGGCTTCTGCTCCTGCTCCTTTGCGGTTGCTTCTCGTCCTCGTCCCCATTCCCATTCCCATCCCTGTCCGAGTCCATCGTCTCGTGTCTCGCATTTTTATTTCGAGCAACTGATAAGCTTCGATATAAGAGGATTTCAAAGTGTCTTAAATAACGCTTGAGCGCATTCTGTGTGAGTGAGCCGCTGGGACTGGACGGAATGGGGGCGAAGGACATACCGGACACAGGACATGGGCAACAGGACGCAGGACGCAGGACGCAGCAGCAGGGCTTGTCTCTTTTTGGCAGCATTTTTAGCTTTGGCTACAATAGGCATACACTAGTAAAAATAATTAAAAGCTTATATAGGAAGACAGTTTTCACTTAAATAAGTAGAATTTAATAAATTTCTTAGAGATTTTTCTTAAATTTCTAAAGATATTTCTGCTTTAAAAGCAGGTGTTAATTTTAGGATATTATTAGAACTTTATTCAAGTGTAGATCTGCCATCTGGCAAGGGGCAACGGCGGGCAGCTTTCATTGTGTCATCGTCGCCGGAAGCCCTCTCTGACCTGCCTTCCCGGCTGATTTCCTTATTCATTATGGGTGTGAATAATACGCCTCCCTACGCAGTGAAAAAAAATGGGATAAACGAGATGAAGGTGGTGGTGGTGGTGAGACACATGCACACTCTCACCTTTGCCAAAGAGTTTCCAATTTCATGACCTGAACGGTGGGCTGTTCGAGGACTTTGGTTATGGATATAATACTCAATAAACAATATATATATTTATAATAATTATAGTCTATAGTATGAAACAAACTTAAGTTTTTGGCAAAAACTGGCTATATTGAACGTATACGTAATATCTCCTTCTAATATTACGTATACGACTAGTAAGCCAACCAATTTAAGCACCACTTTGGGCCAATCTCAATGAGATTCGAACCAATAAACTCCATAACCTCACCTCGCCATGACGTGCCTATGTCTGTGGCGAAGAGAAAAAGGTTTTCACCTTTTATTTGCTGCATGCTTCATTGAATATTTCCCTTTCGTTAGTGAGGCAATGAAATGTCTGTTATAAGTGCACACACACACACACACTTACAGCCAAGCGTTGGAAAAGCTGGAAAAGTTTGAGACAGGCCCACACACTCACACATACTCACACACCCCCACACACACACACACACTCGGACACTCGCAGACTCGTATAGTTTATAGTCTGGCGCTATCAACACTTTAGGATCTCGTATGTTAAACCGACTTAAACACATAAGATTTATGCCTTTTTCACAAACGTGCGCCTCTTCCCACACACACAACACACACAAGCTCACTCTGAACCATACACACACAGTCTGGCACACACCTTTGGAGCTGGGTCTTCATCATTTCCACTTAAGTGCCAGTGAAAAGTCAGGTGGGATCGAAATCGGAATGGGTTTGCACTACGGAAATAAAGCTTCTTAAATTACTAAGAGTTGAGGATTCGGAAAATAAGATTTTAAGCGGTAAGTTAGTCCTTTTGGTTCTGTGTTTAGTGAGTAATCCATGCCCCCGCAAGGTCAGCTTTATTTTAAGTTCTTGTAAAAAACAAACTAAACGATAAGTGGAACTTAAAAAGATAGTGTGAGAGTGATGATATGGTTTCATTTATTAAATATTTATATCATTGATCTATATAACATATGTAGGAGAATATCGATAAAACATGCTTAGTTTCAACAAATACCTGGTATAATGTTGGTTTTTACATTTGCAGAGCTTTATATAGAATCTTTTTTAAATAAAAATTAAATATAAAATGAAATTAAAGCTATTCTACACCAAAACAATAAAATGAACAGTCCTTTAATTGCCTTAAAAATCACCAATGCTCAGTTCCCTTTCTTTCTGTAAATTTGCACAAAATTCTAAACAAAAAGTTTATATAGAGTTAGAGAGTTTAAAAATGTATTCCCCCCGGATAGTTGCATTTCCCGCTGGTCACAATCAATCGTTTTTCCAGTAGATGTAAGCCAATTTTGCTAACTTTATTGGCGCCAATTGACGGCAATTTAAAATACATAAAGATTTCAGGCATTGTTCCACATGCTGCAGCTGCAGCCGGTCTTTCTCTCCAGTTATTCACTCAAAAATACCCAAGGCAAACATTTTCCAACGAAAACAAAAAAAAAAGTGAAACAAACCAACTGCACAGTAACAGCAGACAGTGTGGGTAAATATTTTGGAGGAAATCCTAGGAGCCGTAGTAAGAGCCAGGCCCTACAGTCGCCCAAACCTTTGTTGTCAAACAGAGTCAAAATTAGGCTTAGGACCAGATTCCTTCCATCTCCCTGCACATATACATATCTTGGCCTTTCGGATTTGAAATGCCCTAACTTTGAGGGATTACTTAGACTTTTAGGGATTCTTGGCTAAAAGCTAAGCTTTTCAAATAGCAAAGCATCAGAAAAATAATTTCTAGAGGCTAGCAACTATATTTTTAATAACAATATTTTCTTTTTTTGACCAAAACGGTAGTAAGAAATTTCCTACCTAAGTAGGAAAGTTAAGTATCTTAAAAAGACTTTAAGTTCAAGGAGACCCGTTTATCTACCTAAGAAATATCAAAATATATTTTCGTATTTTAACCAAGCATTCTTTTAAGGCAAAAGGCCAACAATTAGTTTACTGCTTGAATTATTATCTATAAAATTTTAAATTTAGCCCAAAGTGCCTTCAATTTCAAGGATACTCTTTGAGAGTGAACGCAGAGTTAGAGTATTCACAGCACCCTTAAAATCCTATTGCAGATTTTTCATTTTTTTTGTTCAGCTGTATGTTTGTTTCTCTACTTTTTCTTTTATTTTTTTTTATTTTTTTGCAAACAAGATGAATCGGAATTTGGCTAGGCTCACTGGCCATGGCCAGGACGCAGGACGCAGGACGCAGGACATGCATGGATCCGTAACTACGACAACAACAACAACAGCAACAACCCCTAAGAGCATAGCAAAACATTTTTGTGGTCAATGGGACAAAAACCTATTTAGATAGTAATCAAAAATGCTATTAACTTTATGCCAAAAAATTTTACAATGTCGTGAGCCTAGTCAGGGCGAGGGAAAAGGCATTGGTTTCGGTTGGGTGGCCAGTGGAATATATGTTTGTGTCCACAATCGGACATTGACTGTCATGGTCAAGGTGGAAAAAGGTAAGAAAGGTACAAACGGTGCGTGCTCAGGGCCAAGAAAACTGGCCAAAAGTGGAATGGAGTGTGGGCCTGGCAGACAAAACAAAGTAAATAAACATTTCAATTCAATAGTCAAGAAAATCCGCACCATAAAAGAAAACAAAGGCATTTCCCCCATTTTCCAAGGGCGGCATAAAAATAAGCAAAACATTTGGGATCCCGGATAGAAATAGTTTCGGACGAGGGTCCAAGGGCTCCAAGGGGTCCGGCCTTTTCTGCAAAGTCCAAGCTCATCCTGCTCCTGCTCCTCCCTCTGGCTCCTGCTTCGGCCTCGGGATGAGACTTGTTTAACAGCTTACGCAGTTGAGATTTCACGGGACTGGGGCCCGGGATGCTTCCATGAAATATTAATGCTTTTTTCCACCCAAGGAGTAGCAGCAAACGTATTTAATAAAGTTTTGTAGAAATAAGAAAGCTGCGATCCAGGGATATGCATATTTAATTATTTCTGCAACATACATATATTGCACACATTTTTACTTAAATTTTGTTAGTTTTAAAAGTTTAAAATATATTAAGATTTGTTCAAAAATGTATTATATAAAAGTAATGGATAAATATTGATTACTGTGCCTAGAATGGGCCTATTTGCGGTCTCCTTACAAGTTTCTGAGGGCAATAAAGGGAATAATTGCCGATAGTAATATGTACATGTTTCAAAACTGAATTAATTACCTAATAAAAATAGTCTAAGCCGAATTCCAAACCATTTTAAAAATTTTTTAAGGTGCTTCAACAACCTAATAAAATTTTAATTCAACAACATAATAAAAACTTGTCTGCTTTCCCATTCAAAATTAATCATATTTTGAAATTGCTTAACAATTGTAAACTTTGTATAAGCTCAATCATAACCTAATAAAAACCAACAAAGAAAAGCTTTTCGAAGAAATTAATGGATTTTTGACAGCTTAATCTGTTTTTTAAAAAATTTCATTTCATTTTTTCTGAAATAGTAAAAAATGTATGCTTAAAAACAATGAATTTAGTAATACTTAATACTTAAAATCTGCTAAGAATTAAGAGCTTGGGCTGCCTGAAAGCAGTTTTATTTTCAGACTCTCATGGCTTAAGTGTTTTTGTCTAAAAGGCCACCTGACAAACCCTCGGCAGTGGCCATTCCCAAACACTGAGACCCTTTAACCCTGAAACACAATAAAAATCGAGCCAAGAGTTGTAAATATTGCACAGCGTACGTGTCGAAGGGGGGGACGTACACCGCAAAAATGTGTTGGTTTGGCAGGAGAGTGTGCTCAGGGGTCAGGGTTGAGGGTTGAGGGTTGACTAGTGGTTGGCTTATCTCAGCTAAGCCTTCCAATTTGTGTTCAAGTCTGCAATCGATTATAAATATATAATATCGGTGTTTACAGGGAAAAATAGCAATGCAGATTGGCCTCCAGAGATCTGAAGAAACTTTCTCAACTTCTTAACTTTATATTAATATATTTATTTGGGGATAAGAAGTAGAATTTATACTGTTCTGCAAAATCTTATATCAGCTCACTCACTGGCTTCCTTTTATTTCAATATCCTTTGGGGGATTGCACTCCCAGCTGGACTTGAAAGCCAACTTTAACTGCAAGTAGTTTGCATCGCAGATCAGGCTTGTTCACACTTAGCCCCCAACTTTGGCCATCTCATCCTGGGATTCACTTCCTGCACCATTATCCTTTGGTGACTCTTTTACATTTGCATTTTTGCCAGCATCGTTCTTGGGTGCTTATGTTTTTGGATAAATGCCTGGAATTTGATGCCTCAGTTGGCCCTATTAATATCCATCTCCTGGCTGCTCCTGGTTGCTCCTGGCTCCTGGATTCCGCATCCGGTTGCAGCCTTCTCACAACTCACTTAAACGCCGCTTAATGGCCAAGCACAGCGCCCACGTTAAATGCGCAAATAATGAGTAAAATAAATAGTTGCATAAAATATTTGTAAAGTGCCTGAAAACTTTTCGCTTCTCGCGTTTCGCTGGCGCAAAACTTTCATAGTTTCATATTCATTGGGAGAAATACGGGAGGGAAAATGGGAAAGGGGTTGGGAAAAACAGGGAAAACAGGGAAAACAGCGTGGCATTCTCGTCTTCCTTCTGTATTTTAGGCAGTCAACAGAATTCAAATTAATTGGCAAGCGGCGAGGACCTCATTATTGTCAGTCTTCAGTCAGTTTGTCATACTTTTTATGCTTTCTTCTCCTAAAAAAAGCAGGTTGAAAATCCTCTGATGACATATAATATTCTTAAATTTTGAAAATTTATGAAGTTTTCAAGGTTTGAAGAATTTTAAATGAAGACATTTTGCTGTTGCTCCGTTTTTTATTTGTCCATTAAGCCTGACATCGCTTGTGCCCTCGTTGAAGTCTAGACGCGATTTCATTAAAAAGCAAACACACACAGAACATTGGTGGGCGGTGCCACGCCCCAGAGCCGTTTATGCTGGTTTTAGGGGGAGAGAATTTTTAATTGAAAATAAAGAGTTTAAGCAAACATCAAAAATCACACATACGCCATTTAATGACTTCATTTGCGGGGCTCTGGCACGCCCTGCCAAGCCCCTGGACGCCCACATCTGCCGCTGACAGCTGCCTGACAGGCAGCAACAGCCGCAGAATGTCATTATAATACACTAAACAAAAGGCTCAAATAAAAATTAACAGCATTCGCGCGCGGCTCGTTGGCTTGGGTGGCGAATTTTATGGGCATACTTTTGGGGGCGCAGAAACATTTTAGAGCTCACTCGGATTTTGCTTCGCTTTCGTTTTCGCTTTCGCTTTTGCTTTCGATTCTGCTGCCTTCCTTCTTGCCACAACAAGTGGCAATTTTATTAATTAGTGGAACAGCCACTTGCCACCCCCTCAAGGCACCGCCGCCGATACATTGCCCACATCAAAGCCACTCGGCGGAAGGGGTAATTATGAAAGGGAAATTGATTCGACAGCCCCTCCGCGGGCTATACAATATTTTTCTCTAGATTTCGGTTACTCAGGGAATGTTTTGAGAAACATATACATATATATACTCATAAATGTATAGAATTTAACCCAATTTAAGTTCGACAGCTTTGGGTGCATTAGAATTTTTCAAAATTCATAAAGCAGGGGACTGTCAACAGTGTGCGGGGATAAACAAAGGGATTTGCTTGGGTTTGCTGTGTGTGTGTTTCAATGTTTAAATGGTTGGCCATTGCTGATTATGTGTAATGGAGCCACAAAGGCCCCGAGGGCGTTACAGGACCCCAATTCACCCCGATTCACCCGCACTCACAACACCCACGGGCTGTACATTTTAAATTGATTTCCACTAAAGTGTTAAGCTGGCAGGCGGCCATCGGACTGAAGTGGTTCGTCAAACAATGCCTATTTGCATTCGATACATTTGTATTGCATATTGGCGCGCAATGTACCATTGGTGTGTGCAGGACAACATGGCTGCAGGGCACAATGGCAACAAAGTCAAAGTAATTTCCTTAAGTAAATTCCGAATAGTTAGATGTGGAAAGCCCGGTTCGCTTTGTCTACCCCCGGAGCCACACGATTTTTATGGTATTTTCCCTAGTCCGTTGGTGGAGTAGTAGGATTGCTACAGCAGAGCTTAGATAAATAGGGTTTTTTTGAATAAAATTAAAGCTCAAGGGGCACTGCTTCAATTCTGTGTGAAATACATTCCATTCCCAATTCATCAAGTGGTAAGTAAGATATTCAGGTGCATGAATCGTACACTACTCCTTTCTGTACTGAATTCTGTACTCTTTTTGATCAGCAGCATACATCCATTAGGGATTATTTGTAGAATATTTGCAAATATTTTACTCCATATTAATGTTTTAATCTCTACTTAATATTTTCTAGTTTATATTGAAATAAGTGCTGTTTTAATTCAGCGTGAAATGTGTAACAGGGATGATCTTGGGCCTGCCATTCCCATTTCCCTAAGTGGTAAGTGAAAGATTCAGGTGCTTCATTCTTCAGAGAATTCTGTACGTTTTTTGGTCCGCGAAATATTTCTCTCAGAGAACATTTATAGAGCAAAAACGCCTAGTTTCAAATAGCTAAATTTGTACTCCCTATTTTTGTTTTAATTTATATTTAATAATTATTTAAATTATAAATGTAGCAAAGATACCTTTAAATTTCCCTAGTTCCCAGTTCTATTGTGTTGGCCACTAGTTTCGGCTATATGTACGCACTTGTGTGTAGTCCGACCACGCCCCCATTCGCCTCATTTCAATTTGCACGTTGGCATTCTTATCAATAGTCAAAAGCTTAACCCCCTCTCGGACCACGGCCACCGAGCGAAGAAGAATGAAACTTCAGCTGTTTGTGAACTAACTGACTGACTGATTGACCGACTTCCACTCCGCCTTCTCAGCCAGAAAGCAGCTCTTTAGTATGCCGGTCGTGTGTGTGCGTGCGGCTAGCTGGAATGGTTCATTCCTGTCCAGGCCCGGTCCTCCTCCAATCCACCAATCCAGCCAGTCCTTGAGTCCACGAGTAGTTACCAGTGCTACTGCTGCTCCTGCTGCTGCAAAGGCGAGAACTTGCCTCGTTTTTCAAATTTGAATTTACTGTTTTGCGCCCGACGATTTGAGCAGTCAGAGTCAGTCAGCCATTCGGCCATTGAGTGAGTCCGTCGGACGGACAGGCGGATTGCCAAATGGGATTCGAGTGCGGAGATTCCGAGAGGAGCCTCCCACTCGGTCGTACTCACTCGTTCATTCATTTAGCCGCTAATCAAACAAAATTGAGGCATGCATTAGTTGTCTGCACGCACCGCAGACGCTGCTGCACAGTGGAGCCACTTGAAGCGAAATGCGGAGCGAGGGCAGCGCGGACAGTGGGCAAGGGTGTCTTGAAAATGCAGTTCTTTCAAGGGAATAGTGTGAGCTTAATCTAGGAAAATTAACTTGGCATTTATATGTACTCATGCAATATAATTATAAATATTCTTTATAATTATTGAT
>JAEIIH010022089.1:0-16177 GCA_018904745.1 Drosophila orosa | reverse complement strand
GAAGCGAAGCATGGCAGCTTAAAAAGTATTAAGGAAAATCAAAGTAAGGCCTTTAAAGTAGAAAGATTTTGGGCTATACTGCTTTAGCTTACATATAAAATATATATTTATATATAAGAACTAATTAGTACTTAGATAACAAACCATATTTTCAAAGAAAAACGTTTACCAAGCGTAGTTTGAATATTTAGCAGATGTAAATCTAAGTATAGACATTAAAAGCATTTGTCTAGGAATGGTATTTCAAGAAAACATCTATAGATGGATCTGTAGACCTCATGCAGGTTGCAGGGGGTTTTATATTATAAGAAATTATTACCTTAATGGAGCAAGAACCCTTAAATATCATAGAAACTTTATTTAAAAAAGCAAGAACCCTGAAATCCGAGGGAAACTTGATGTAACAAGATGTAGCTTTCAGATTATTTAACTATACCAATCTTAATTATAAGAAATGATGGCCTTAATGGAACAAGAACCCATAAATGCCTTAGAAACTTGATTAAAAAAAGGAAAAATCCTTAAAACTCTTAGAAACTGTATATAACAAGCTGTTGCTTTAAAAATAGTTAACTATACTAATCTTAATTATAAGAAATTATTGACTTAATGAAGCAAGAACCCTTAATTCCATTGGAAACTTGATTTAAAAAGCAAGAACCCTTAAAACCCATTGAAACTTTATGCAACAAGCTGTAGCTTTACAATTAGTTAACTAATCTTTTAGTTAATAGCAATCTTTATCGTATTTGCAATGGTACTTAAAGGAGATGTGGCTTTTAAGTTAGTTTTGGGTAAGCAAACTTTACACTAATTAAAACTAAACAAGTCTCCCAGTTGATTAACTATTAGTGAGTAAATAACTAACAAATGTTCCTCAGTTGCCAACTTAATTAGTTAACCACTCATTCACTTAATCAGCTATTTAACTAGCAGACTTTTTAAAAAAGTTTTTGCTTAAGAAATCCCACTTTGGTGACTTAATTACTCTCTTAACTAAACTGTTAGCCATTTGTGACCAACAAATTCCTATTAAAACAAGCAAAAGGCAACTTGAACAAGAATTTTCTACAATAATTCGTAGTAAGCAATGCGGGAACTAAGAACACGCCAAAGAGGCAGCCTCCAAGCAGCTCCCTATTAATGCAACACCCTTTTTTCCAGTGAATATCCACCTCGCTTCTGTGCTCGTGCTTCCCCAGACACTGCCACCCCAGGAATAAATCAACAGTCGTCTTCTCCTGATGATCTCTCAGCCTTCTCCTCCATTTGTTTCACACGCTGGTGTAGACTTTTGTGAATGGGTTTTATTTTATCATCTCTCTTGCTTGCAAACAAAAAGCGCTTACAGTGGAAAGTCTAAAAAAGAGCGACTAATTTAGATTTCGAATGGGCGCGCGATTGGCGATTACTTGGAAATAACAAGGGGGCCAGTCTGCTTGGCGGCGTCGCGCTGCTTGGCCACAATCTGGTTGGCAATGCGATCCAAATCGCGCTGGCCGATGGAGCTCAGCTTGCGACCACCGTCCGGGTGCTTCTCGACCAGGCGGGCATGCTCCAAGGCCTGCAGGGCCTTGCGGGCAGCACCGTCGGCGGCGCGGCAGAAATGCGATGGATGGACACCGTTGCGCTTGCGTCCGCCGTAGATTTTGGTGATGGAGCCAACGCCGGCGGGACTGCGATGGTAAAGGTGGCGCAGGATCGAGGCGCAGCGCACGTAGAACCAGTCGGGATCGTAGGGGGCCAGCTCCTTGAATTTGGCGGTCTTGACGATGTCCATCTGGTCGGGCACCTTCAACTTGCCAGTCCTGCGGTTAAGGGGAGAGAAACAAACAAAAAGCGTGTGAGGTTATGTCCATGGACACTCAACTCCACTACTCACTTCTTGAGGAAGACGGCCACCGCCTTGGTAACCGCGTGCTGGTCAATATCCTTCACTGTGACGCCTGGCATCTGCGGAAAACAAGGCAAAAACCATTAGAAAACTCCAACGAAACACGTTGTTCGCACATCGCTTTGAATGGCACACACACACGCACACGCACACGAGCGAGGCACACACAGAGACACACGGATAGACAACAAAAACTTGGCGAATCCACGCTGACTTGCCGTCAGCCAAGGCTTTTTGCATGCAAGCACACAATTCTAGGGCCAATCGCTTGCTTCAATCATTCATTCGCCGCGCTGGGCGGTCACTTTCATTGAGTTTTGGCCATTTCAAACATAAAAAAAATAGTAAATCACATGAAAAGAATTTCAGCACAACCTTTCTCGTTAAAGTCAACCGGAAAAAAGAACAAGGCGCGCGAAGTTGGCTGCGGTTCAGAGCTGCAAACACATCGATATCCCTATCGATAGCCGTACATCGATGTTATTTGCCTATATCGATAAATATCCCAGATCGAGACTCAAAAGTCTGGCAACGTTAGAGCTTGCGTCGGTATTTTTGCAGTATGTTTCGGTTCGCGGCGGTGTTTTTTTTATACGAAATACAGGCCGGTCACACTGCTACCGAACCGAAAAAGAAGTGCAACGCGCTGCGTCTAATTAATTTTTGATCACTTTGATCGATTTGGCCGCGGCCGAAACTGGACATTCGCAATTGGGCGGTCAGCCGCCCTCGCCCCCCTCCCTCCTCCTGACCGCCAATAGACGCCGCTGCCGTTGACGAGCGAGTGACGCACGTCGGTGTGTGTGCGCCTTGTTATTGTTGTTGTTGTAGGCGCTTGCTACGTTCGCCGTTCGGCGCTGGTGTGCGAGTGCTAGCTGCCCGAGTGTGTGTTGGTGTAGTGTATGTGTGCGCAACAGCAAGTGTGTGTGTGTGTGCAAAGCAGTATTGTCAAAATTTACAAAAAAAAAAAAAAAACCAAGCGAAGAACGGAAAAACTCAAGAAATGAGAAGCTTACAGTTAAATAACTAAAGCGCCTGAGAAGTGTGTGTGTGTGTGCGAGTGCGTGCGAACGGAGCAAGACGTTCCAGTGTCCTGGCAAGGCCAGCGATCTTCTGTTTACAAACACACACATCATCATCAACATCACCATCAACATCATCATCATCATCATCTTTTAGCTGCAACAGTTGGAAGACTGGAACCGCGCGCACGAGAAGCAACAAGTAAACAGCCCCGGGACGCCGGAACAAGCAAAAACATACGCAAACGCACCAACCATACGCGCACCTGGGAAGGCCCGCCCGGGTGTGCTCGGGGGGTGCGTCCGCATGTGGTGGCGTTGGCGGCACTCCAATAGAAGCAATATAGAATCGAGTCCCGAAGTAGTGACCTCATCGCAGTCCGATTCCAGGGGCTTGATTTCCATCTGAGAGGGAAGGCGGCGACTCTAGGCTTTGCTTTCCACATATTCCAGGGTAGGTAAACAACCTGTGGCTTCTTTCCCTTTGATTTCCATATTAACACGCTCTCTCTCTCTCTCTCTCTCTCTCTCTCTTTATCTCTCTTACGGGATGTTCCAGGACCCACAGAGTAACGGGAAGAAGCAGCTAACCGGTGAACCTGCCATGGATGTGGAACGACGAAGACGGTGAGTGGGTGTGCGAGTGTGTGCGACTGCTACTCCTCCTCCTGCTCCTCCTCCTCCTTCTGCTCGAGGTGGCGGCCCAAAAGCGACTGTTGCTGCTCCACTCAATTAATTGTCAGCTTCAGTAGCAGCCAAAGCAGCCGCAGCAGCAGCAGCCGCAGATACGTGCAACTCGGACTCTGATTTAAAGCCCCCGACTTGGACTCGCACAAGCCAAAACATAAAAAAAGAGAAGAAAAAAAAGCAGAAAAAAACACAAATGAAAAAGTATTACACCGCCTGGCAAACACCTTCCATATCTCATGTTCAAAGCGACAGCGCGGCGGCAATCAAATTGACAAGCGAGTGAACAAAACGGGGGGCGACTTTTATAATAAATTTGCCATTTTCGCATTAAAATTTGTAAGCTCACAAAACGGGCCTAAGCTGGAGCTCTGCTTCGTCTACTCCGGCTACTCCGGCTGCCTTAGCTGCTGCTCCGTGTCAGTTGCAGGCGTCGCGTTGCATCGGCTGCATCGGTTTTTCTTCTTTTTTTTTTGTTGGGGGAGAAGAAGCAGTGCATTAGAGCATCCATTAGGGTATATCCCAAAATAGGGCATGTGGCCATGGATATTACCCGCTGCCCTGCACTCGAGCGAGCCGGAACGGTATGTTTGTAGCCCAAAAAAACACCTCCCACGCCTTTATAAGTTTTATTAGCCATTTAAATGCCAGTTCACTCTAACAAAGGGGTTCCTCCAACCATCTTCTAGCCTGCAAATTGCATTTGCAACGCATTTGTGGCCATAAAAGAATAGCCAGCCAGGCTCCTCCTTTGTGGCGTCTGCCCGAAAAATTCATTTGAATTAATTAAGTGTGAAGAGAGAGATTAAGAAAGAGATTCTGCAACGCCAGAATATGTAACCCAGATGATGCCTCTGCTGCCAAGTTGACTTGAAAATGCGCACAAAATTGGCAACGTTGTATAAATTAAATTGAAAATTATATTGTCTATAGGTGACGATAATGTTGTCGTAGTTGCTGCCTCCTGCCTGGCTGCTATTATTATGTATTATTATTTGTTGCTGTTCATAATTATGTTGTTGTTGCCACTTTTGCCGCTTTGGCCAAATCAAAATCAAAACCAAAACCAAAAACAAACAGCAAATAGCTTACGAAAATTCAACGAAAATTCCACTTTCCCGAAGTTGTTTGCGCTCAACTCCGACTGCTATTACCCCGCTGTTATTGTTTTTGGCTTTTCTGTCAAGCCGTAAGTGGCGATGATGAAATCACAACAATTCAAACACCTTTTAGTATCAATTTTTGTAGCGCCGACAGCCTCTCAGATGCTCCTCCTTTTCGGCTTCTCGCCGGTGCCTTGTCTCCTCAATTTTTGTATTGTTTTTTGTTGCAAATATTTGCCCACAGCTAATTGCACACACAAAAGTCTTGGACGCTCTCTGGGATAATTTTTTAAAGTTTTTAGGTATATAGTAGCAGGAATTCCTCTTCCCCCGATTGATCTTTATTTCTTGATGGTCTGCTAAGCTTGAAACGCACAAGTACACCTATTAGTTTTGTGTGTTTGTTTTTGGCATAATTAATGCCACAAATGTACCATGGCATTCACATTTTATATTCCTTTCTTTGGAGATGATTTCTGGGGTGTATCTCAGGCATTTTTCTATTTGTGCTTGGATTTGGCATTCTTATTTTATTTGATTTTCTTTGTTAATGATTTCTTGGGATTTTCACATATATTTTTCTATTTCTGCTTAGATTTGGCACCTTCTTTTTATATTATTTTCTTTGGAGATGATTTTTTGGGTGTATCTCAGGCTTAGACGGTTGATTTTCACATTTATTTTCCTATTTGTTCTAAGATTTGCCATTCTTAGTTTATATTATTTTCTTTGTAAATGATTTCTTGGATTTTCACAATTATTTTCCCATTTCTGCTTAGATTTGCACTCTCTTTTTATATTTGTTTCTTTGCAGATGATTTCTTCGATGTATCTCAGGCATTTTCCTATTTGTACTTAGATTTGGCATTCTTAGTTTATAATATTTTCTTTGTTAATGATTTCTTGGGATATTATTATATATTTTCCTATTTGTGCTTAGATTTGGCATTCTTAGTTTATATTATTTTCTTTGTTAATGATTTCTTGGGATTTTCACATATATTTTCCTATTTCTGCTTAGATTTGGCACTCTCTTTTTATATTCTTTTCTTTGCAGATAATTTCTTGATTAATTTTTCCATTTGTTTTTAGATTTGCTTGCTTTTTATATATTTTTTTCCTCTGACCCACTTCAAAAGTTCTAAGAAACTTTGTTATTAATATTCTAGTTGCTTTGTTTAGTATCACTTTTGCACTATCTTGTTCTTGTCTTGATTTTTCCTTGGCTCTCTAACGCCTGTCTGGCTGTCTCTTATATCTCTTGTAGCCCAAGGTGGCTCATCATCATCATCATCAGCCGCCTGGCTGCTGTTGGTTGCATTCCCTTTTCCCAGTTTTCCCGGGATTTATCAAAGTCCAATATACACACACTTTGCCAGAGCGGCGATAAAGTCAAGGCCTCCTTTACTAGCTTCTCCTCCTTCGATACCAGGAAAAGGCCTCTCAGGTTCTCAATGGAGCGCAGTGTTCTAATTGCGATAAGGCGACGTCGTCGTCGTCGTCGTCGAACTTGGATTGAGCTGTCTGCCGCAGCTCCCCGTTTTCCCTATCAAAAGCAGAGGCACATGCCTCCTTTGCCTACGCCCTCCGCTCCTCTGACTCACTCCCTGCCTCTTCAATGAACTCAGGATTACACCCTTCTCCTTCAATGAGCTCCTCTGACTTACTCCCTGCCCCTTCAATGAACTCCTCTGACTTACTCTCTGCCCCCTCAATGAACTCCTCTGATTTACTCCCTGTTCCTTCAATGAACTGAACGCAATGACGCTCAATGAAATCTTGACGATTCATTCTTCTTTTTTGTTTACTTAAACCAAGTAAAGCGGGAACAGTTGTGGTCTTGTTGATAGGGGACTTTGGGGATTAATTAGGTTAGCTAAAAGTCTGTTAAAACTAGGTTCTTGGAGGAATTACATTGATGTATCAAATTTGGTATTTAGACTACTAATTGAGAAGTTTTTATAGGGAACTGTACAAGATTTGCCTCTTTTCTAGAGTCTTTGAATGTGAATGTCCTCTTTTCTAACAGTAGCCACTTTTTTAGAGTCTTTTAGTGTAAATGTCCAAGAGTAGCCTCATGTCTAGAGTCTTTCAGTGCGGCTGTCCAAGAGTAGCCTTTTTTATAAAGTCTTTCAGTGTGGATGTCCCAAGATTAGCCTCTTTTTAAGAGTCTTTCAGTGTGGATGTCCCAAGAGAAGCCTCTTTTCTAGAGTCATTTATTGTGGATGTCTAAAAGTAGCCTCTTTTCTGGAGTCTAAGAGTGGGGAAGTCCAAGATTAGCCTCTTTTTTAGAGTCTTTCAATGTAAATGTCCAAAAGTAACCTTTTTTTTCTGGAGTCTTTACGTGTTGATGTCCAAGAGAAGCCCCTTTTCTAGAGTCTTTCAATGTAGATGTCCAAAAGTAGCCTCTTTTCAAGAGGTTTTCAGTGTAAAGGTCCAAAAGTAACCCCTTTTCTAGGGTCTTTCAGTGTGATAACTAGTCTAAACCATTACCTCTTAAGATCTATAAACACTGCCAGAGAAACCTTGCATTGTAGAGCATCTTCTCCAACTCCTGGCTACCCTAAAAGAGCAGGTCACACAACCATAGCTGAAGATATGGCCAATTAAATTGGGCAAAGCTGAAATAATAACAATTAAAGCGTGGCAAACATGCATGAAAGAGCCAGGAGGACTAAGATTTGTAGCCAGAGGGAGAGGTAGCTAGCCAGAGGTGTAACCAGAGGTAGCTTTATGTGTAGAATGTAGAACTAGGCATGAGTAATCTCCGCATTTTCCCCATAGTTCCTGTTTGTTTGTTTTCGCCAGCGATTTGCATAGCGACGACGACGACGACCGGCAGCGGAAGAAACAACTGAACAATCAAAACACTCATCGAAAGTAAACAATGAATGCCATGCCATTGAATCGCTGCCGCTGCCGCTGCCGCCGATGATTAATTTCAGTTAGAATTCTAATTTCCCAATTTCTATTCTGTTCTTATTTATTCCCTAAAAAATAAACCACACCACACCTCAGGGCGAACACGCTCGAGCGCGAGATGCGCGATCCGACCAGCATCTGCAATGTGGACTGCCTGCTGGACACGGTGTCGGCTTTGGTCAGCGACTGCGACCACGACTCGCTGCGGCGGCTCAAGAACATTGAGCAGTATGCGGCCAAGTGTGAGTATTCCTAACCATTAGATGTTTACATTCCATTTCAATCCATTTTCACATTCAACAGACAAGCCCCTGGCGCTACGCATCAACCAGCTGCGCATGAATGTGGAGGATTTTGATTTCATAAAGCTGATTGGCGCCGGCGCCTTCGGTGAGGTGCAGCTGGTGCGGCACAAGTCATCCAGCCAGGTGTACGCCATGAAGCGGCTGTCCAAGTTCGAGATGATGAAGCGCCCGGACTCGGCCTTCTTCTGGGAGGAGCGTCACATAATGGCCCATGCCAATTCCGAGTGGATTGTCCAGCTGCACTT
This sequence comes from Drosophila orosa, assembly GCA_018904745.1. Classification (NCBI taxonomy): domain Eukaryota; kingdom Metazoa; phylum Arthropoda; class Insecta; order Diptera; family Drosophilidae; genus Drosophila; species Drosophila orosa. Next base: position 7,999 of record JAEIIH010022089.1, on the reverse strand, counting down.
TGCCTTTCAGGTGAGAGTTTAGGGATCTATAAATATATATATCTTCTTTGACTTGATGCCTTTTACTTTTTAGGATGCCAAATACCTGTACATGGTGATGGACTTTATGCCCGGCGGCGACATTGTGTCGCTGATGGGCGACTACGAGATACCAGAGAAGTGGGCCATCTTCTATACGATGGAGGTGGTGCTGGCACTGGACACCATTCACAACATGGGCTTTGTGCATCGCGACGTCAAGCCGGACAACATGCTGTTGGATAGCTATGGCCACCTGAAGTTGGCCGACTTTGGCACCTGCATGCGGATGGGTGCCAACGGGCAGGTGGTTTCCAGCAATGCGGTTGGCACGCCGGACTACATCAGTCCGGAGGTGTTGCAGTCGCAGGGCGTGGACAATGAGTATGGGCGGGAGTGTGACTGGTGGTCGGTGGGGATATTCCTCTACGAGATGCTGTTCGGGGAGACGCCCTTCTATGCGGACTCCCTGGTGGGCACCTACGGCAAGATTATGGATCACAAGAACTCGCTTAGCTTTCCGCCCGAGGTGGAGATTAGCGAACAGGCCAAGGCCCTTATACGGGCCTTCCTCACGGACCGGACACAGCGCCTGGGTCGGTATGGCATCGAGGATATTAAGCAGCATCCGTTTTTCCGCAATGACACCTGGTCGTTTGACAACATTCGCGAGAGTGTGCCGCCAGTGGTGCCGGAACTCTCCTCCGACGATGATACGCGCAATTTCGAGGACATTGAACGGGATGAGAAGACGGAGGAGGTGTTTCCGGTGCCCAAGGGCTTCGATGGCAATCACCTGCCCTTTATTGGCTTCACCTACACCGGCGACTATCAGCTGCTGTCCAGCGACACTGTCGATGCCGAGTCCAAGGAGGCTGTGGCGGCGGTGAACAGTGGCAGCGGAACGGCAAGCAATAATCATGCCAATGCCCATGGACAGGGGCATAATCATCGCCATAGGCCGTCGAATTCCAATGAGCTTAAGCGTCTGGAGGCGCTGCTCGAACGGGAACGCGGCCGTTCGGAGGCGCTGGAGCAGCAGGACGCCGGTCTGCGGCAGCAGATCGAGCTGAGCACGAAGCGGGAGGCCGAGCTGCAGCGGATAGCCTTGGAGTATGAGAAGGATCTGGCTTTGCGGCAGCACAACTACAAGGTGGCCATGCAGAAGGTGGAGCAGGAGATTGAGCTGCGCAAGAAGACCGAGGCACTGCTGGTGGAGACGCAACGGAATTTGGAGAACGAGCAGAAGACGCGGGCGCGCGACCTCAACATCAACGACAAGGTGGTGTCGATGGAGAAGCAGCTGCTCGAAATGGAGCTGAGCTACAAGACCGAGACGGAGCACACGCAGAAGCTGAAGAAGCAGAACGCCGAGCTGGGCTTCACGCTCAAGTCGCAGGAGGAGAAGGTGCGCGACATGGTCGAGATGATGGACACGCTGCAGAAGCACAAGGAGGAGCTGGGCCAGGAGAATGCCGAGCTGCAGGCCCAGGTGGTGCAGGAGAAGAACCTGCGTTCGCAGCTCAAGGAGCTGCAAAAGGAGGCCGAGAACAAGATGCAGACGCTGGCCAATGACATCGAGCGGACGCTCAGTCGCGAGCAGAAGGCCCAGGAGGACAATCGGGCGCTGCTCGAGAAGATCAGTGACCTGGAGAAGGCCCATGCCAGTCTGGACTTTGAGCTGAAGGCGGCCCAGGGCCGATACCAGCAGGAAGTCAAGGCCCACCAGGAGACGGAGAAATCGCGCCTGGTTTCGCGCGAGGAGGCCAACCTGCAGGAGGTGAAGGCGCTGCAATCGAAGCTGAACGAGGAGAAGTCCGCCCGCATCAAGGCCGACCAGCACTCGCAGGAGAAGGAGCGCCAGCTGAGCATGCTCTCGGTGGACTACCGCCAGATCCAGCTGCGCCTGCAGAAGCTCGAGGGCGAGTGCCGCCAGGAGTCGGAGAAGGTGGCCGCCCTCCAATCGCAGCTCGACCAGGAGCACAGCAAGCGCAACGCCCTGCTCTCGGAGCTCAGTCTGCACAGCTCGGAGGTGGCTCACCTCCGCTCCCGCGAGAATCAGCTGCAGAAAGAGCTGGCCGCCCAGCGTGAGGCGAAGCGACGCTTTGAGGAGGACCTCAGCCAGCTGAAGAGCACCCATCACGAGGCGCTGGCCAATAATCGTGAGCTGCAGGCGCAACTCGAGGCGGAGCAGTGCTTCTCGCGGCTGTACAAGACGCAGGCGAACGAGAATCGCGAGGAGAGTGCCGAACGGCTGGCCAAGATCGAGGATCTCGAAGAGGAGCGCGTCTCGCTGAAGCACCAGGTACAGGTGGCCGTGGCACGTGCCGATTCCGAGGCGCTGGCCCGTTCCATAGCCGAGGAGACGGTGGCCGATCTCGAGAAGGAGAAGACAATCAAGGAGCTGGAGCTGAAGGACTTTGTGATGAAGCACCGCAACGAGATCAATGTGAAGGAGGCGACCCTGGCCACGCTCAAGGAGGCGGAGGCCGAGCTGCACAAGAAGCTCGGCCAGAAGGCCGTCGAGTGCGAGGATCTGGTGCAGCAGCACAAGAAGCAGCAGGAGGATCTCGCCCAGCTGAGGGGCAGCAAGGACGAGGAGATAGCCAAGCTGCAGGAGAAGTGCAAGAACGAGGTGCTGCTCAAGCAGGTGGCGGTCAACAAGCTGGCCGAGGTGATGAACCGCCGCGACTCCGACCTGCCCAGTAAGTTGTACATCTTTGTATTTTATTTATCTTCCTTCTTGACACTTGATTTTCCCCCCAAAACAGAGCAAAAGAACAAGGCCCGTTCCACTGCCGAGCTGCGCAAGAAGGAGAAGGAGATGCGACGGCTGCAGCTGGAACTGTCGCAGGAACGCGAAAAGTACAACCAGCTGCTGCTCAAGCATCAGGATCTGCAGCAGCAAAGCGCCGAGGAGCAGCAGCTCAAGCAGAAGATGGTCATGGAGATCGATTGCAAGGCCACCGAGATCGAGCATCTGCAGAGCAAGCTCAACGAGACGGCGTCTCTGTCCTCGGCGGACAACGATCCCGAGGATAGTCAGGTGAGCATTGTTGCCATTGCCAAAACGAAACACACACAACAACACTTACACTACTCACACGATCCCCACAACCACAACCACCTCCTCCTGCACCTCGCCTGGGCGTGTCTCTAGCACTCCTCTCTGCTCTCCCTCACACAGGACTCGGTCTTCGAGGGCTGGCTGAGTGTGCCCAACAAGCAGAATCGGCGGCGTGGCCACGGCTGGAAGCGACAATATGTGATTGTCTCGTCCCGGAAAATCATATTCTACAACTCGGACATTGACAAGCACAACACCACGGATGCCGTGCTCATTCTGGACCTCAGGTGGGTTTTTCTATCTCTAAATTGTATATATATAAAGCAGCTAATGATTGTCCTCTCAATTCTTTAGCAAAGTGTACCATGTACGCAGCGTTACCCAGGGCGATGTCATACGCGCCGATGCCAAAGAGATTCCGCGCATCTTTCAGCTGCTGTACGCCGGCGAGGGCGCCTCCCATCGTCCCGACGAGCAGAGTCAGTTGGATGTGAGCGTGCTCCATGGCAATAGCAATGAGGAGCGTCCCGGCACCATTGTCCACAAGGGTGAGCTTGCTCAGAGAGAGAGAGAGAGTTTCTGATGATGAAAGCTTCCTTCTTTGCAGGTCACGAGTTCGTCCACATAACCTATCACATGCCCACGGCCTGTGAGGTGTGCCCGAAGCCGTTGTGGCACATGTTCAAGCCGCCGGCGGCTTACGAATGCAAGAGGTTAGTCTTCTACACTTGATTTACATGCTGTTATTCATTTATTTCTCTCTATTTAGATGCCGCAACAAGATACACAAGGAGCATGTGGACAAACACGATCCCTTGGCGCCCTGCAAGCTCAATCACGATCCGCGCAGTGCCCGGGACATGCTGCTGCTGGCCGCCACGCCCGAGGAGCAGTCGCTGTGGGTGGCGCGACTGCTGAAGCGTATCCAAAAGAGTGGATACAAGGCCAACTCGTCCAATAACAACAGCACCGATGGCAGCAAGATTTCGCCCAGGTAAAGCCACAGTAAGGGAGCCAGCGCACAGCCAGAACAGCAGTTTAAAAAGAGGTTTTCAGAATTGAAAAAAACCCCAAAAGAACTAAACTACTAACTGAGAATAATCGTAGCCCCTCCCCGGCTTTTGTGTCCCCCATGTCTCTCTCTCTCTCTCTGTGTGCCTGTGTCTCTAATCTCGATTGGTATTTCTCTTTCTCTCTCTCTTCCTCCAAAACTCTCGCTGCTAACCATCATCAACATCATCACGATCATCATCATTGCTACTCTCTCTCTCTCGCCACATCCCAATCTCCTCCGCACACGGCAGCCAATCGACGCGCTCCTCCTACAAGCCTTATGCGGTCAATGTGCAACGCTCCGCCACGCTGCCGGCCAACTCATCGCTGAAATGAAAGCCCGCCGCCTGCCTGCTCCAACCGATCTCAGATCGGGCGAAGCCAACAGCCTGTGCAAAACTGATAAACTGATACTACATACTACAAAGGGAGAGGGAGAGAGCAGCAGCAGCAGCAGCAGCAGCAGCAGCAGCGGCAGCAGCAGCAGCTACGAGTGCAGCTACAACTACTGTCTTAAATTAACGCTCTAAAAACGTACATATATGCTAAACAACATGCTAAAGTAATCTAAAAACTATTTTTTGATTAATTTACAAGCTAAAAAAAAAACTAAAACGATAACTAAAAGCTAAACAAAACTGAGAGGGAAAAATAATAATACTAAACAAAAAAACAAACAAACTACAAGTACATGTAAAGCCAATGCAACGTCGTCTAACGCTTATCTAACAACAAAAACATATTGAGAAAGTAACGAGAGATCAAAAAGAAAGGAGAGTAACGAGAAATCAGTAAAGAATCAAAAAGAAAGGAGAGTAACGAGAAATCAGGAAAGAATCAAAAAGAAAGGAGAGTAACGAGAAATCAGAAATAAATCTAAAAGAAAGGAAAGTAACGAGTAAACAGGAAACAATTAAAAACAGAAAGAAGAGTAACGAGAAATCAGGAAACAATCGAAACAGAAAGAAGAGTAACGAGAAATCAGGAAACAATCGAACAGAAAATATTTAGAAAACGAGTGGTGGTGGCCATGGAAAAACCCCATATATATTTTTTTAATATATATATTTAATTATAAATGCGATATTCGAAGCTATTCCATGGCAAGCTCTCTCTCTGCATTCTGTAAACTGCATTCTGCAAACTGCTCAGCACAATGACGATGACGAGAGCTGCTGTTGTACTCTTAGTTAAGTGTATATCCAAGTTTCGGACACACACATCTCGATGAACCTTGTAAGAACCTTTTTTTTCTATATATACATATAAACATTTACATTTATACATGCATACATATATGTTTATATATATATATTGTTGTTGTTGTTGTGTAGCGAATCCGATTGGCCAAACATTGTTCTTAGCTTGTAAAACGTAAAAACGAAAACGAAAACGAAACAGATGTATACATATATATATTCGTAGATATACATGTATCAATTGTATACTGCCTCGAGAGCATATCCTGTGTAAGCCAGCCAGCCAACAGCAGCGGACAAAGCAGAGCACTAAGTTAAAGCCACTTTACAAAGCTTTAACTTGTATATTCCATTTAATGAAACACATCATGTAACTCTATTCTATGCTATCTCTTTTTTTTTTTTATATACACAAAAAAGTAACCTAGACTTATGCGAGAATATCAATCAGTTACTTAAAAAGGCGGTGTGTGCTGTCCTCCGATCTGATTAGGTTTGCAAATTATCAGAGTTTTCACTTTTAAAAACAATTTCCCAAAGTGAAATGAGGGAAAACCGAGATGTAAACGTAAGCGGACACGCAATAGGATGTCCCTAGCCATGGACAGAGCGAAACATGAATCGAAACATGAGTAAATGTAAACGTAAACTAAACTAAAACTAAAATACAATATTACAATTAAAAGTAAAGTAAACATAACGCAAGGAAGTATATGATGCGAACACAGGAGTTGTGTGTGTGTAAAAGGCTACGTCTAAGTATTAAATATCCAATATGTTTTAGTTTGTAAGCTAAACAAATTATTTATTTGTATCGTTTGGTTCGACGATGGCAGCAGCAACAGGCAGCGGAAACACTCTCCCAATTTATTTTATTTTCTTATTTTTGTATGATTTTGTATAACCAATTTTAATGTTGATTTTTATATGTTTATGATTTTGACGACCAACGTTTGTAATTTTTTTTTTGAGAACAAGAACGAGTGAGTGAGTGAGTGAGGCGCCACCAAATTGCATTTAAAAACAAAAAGAAAAACTAAGGAATGCTATGCTGCCATCCGGGAAAAAAAACGGCTATCGTTTCAAGTTCTGACTTTGATTTTGACTCTGATCCTCGGTTGAAACCGAAATCGAAACTGAAACTAGAAAACGGAGACGACGACATCCAACATGTGGACATTATTGAAGCGCTGCTTTTTTGCTTTTTACAACAATTTGTATTTTATTTGTACTATTTAATAATTATATGATGATGATCATTCGTATTACGTTTATGTTTAATATTACTCTCTAGTGTAACGACGTCTGTAATTGCATTTGTCCTCGAATCTTATCGACTGGCATCCAAATGGAATTGCAAGCGCTAAGGCAAATAAAGTAATAATGTGTATAAAATCCCAAAATACCCATTTTTTGTATTATTTACTCTTTGGTTTCCTAAGTTGCTTCCTTAAGACTGACCAAGCGCCTTAAATCAGGGAATCAGCGAGGAGCAATCAACACACATAGTATATCTGCTGTATAATATTTGTAACTACTATAGAGCCCAAGTCTGAAGTCTGAAGTTGAAATGAAAACTTGAAGTAAAACTTAAAAACTGGCTTTTATTTTTATCTGGGGGCATTCATCTGGCCCCTAAATGCATGGAAATTATGTACAGCTTTGTGTTTTTAGTTTTCGGGGCGAATCAGATTTTCCAATAGCTTTGCCCCGATTTGCATTTGGGATTGGATATGGCCATACAGAGCGATGGCTTAATGTTAATGTTTGGAAATGGAATGGGCAGAGGGGCCTGCATATTTAATTAATAATTTAACAAGTTTCTTGTTTATCGCTTTCACATGCTCCGAGATCTTCGAGTCTCTAGTCTCCAGTCTCTAGTTTTGGCACTTTATCTGACACTTTGTAGTTCAAGGTGAGTTTGGCGTTGTTGCCTGCCCATCGAAGCTAATTAGCATGGCCAGCAAGTGCCAAGTGCCAAGTGCCACACCTGGGCAGACACACCACAACACGACGTGCAGAACATCTGCCAGAGGCAAAGAGTTCAAAGCGATCGTTAGCTGATGGTGGTGGGCGTGGAAGATTAATTAGCGGCCATAAGCGTTGTCACCTATTAACCGCCGTCATCTGCTGATCATCTCCCTCCATTGGATGGCTAATCAGTTCAAGGCCGCCGATGCCGCAGACGAACCTACCGACCAAAAATATGCATAAATATTTTACAGCTTTTTAATTTGGTGCCATCTCATCGCAGCCAATAATAAATATACCTTGAAATGGCTTCAGGCAGCTTCACTTCCACATCGCTTTCGCCCCGGAATCTCTCATCGCATGGATGTTGATAAGATTCCAAGTAACACTTCTTGCGCTTGGCTAATGGCAGGGAACTGCCCAAGAGTCTGCTGGCAAGGTGAACCACATCCACATCGCTGCGGCTGCTACTGCTGTCTGCCTGTCACCTGCTTGGATTTCCATAGACGAGCCATCAAGCCAAGATTAGGCCAAGATTTTCGCAAAAGTGAGTCAGCAGTGGCTTCTAGACTTCCTCGTCTGCAAATACAAGCTATAAATATCGAGTTTACTTTATATATTTCATATAATTTATAATAATAATATAGTTAATTTAATTTGTATTTAATATAATTTGTATTTATTATAATTT
>JAEIIH010022088.1:0-13745 GCA_018904745.1 Drosophila orosa | reverse complement strand
CCAAACCGACAGAAAAACCAAGAAACCAAAACTTTTCTGATAGTTTTCGATCAGCTTAACTACTTGGTCTGGTTTTTAAAATATTGCAGCTCAAAAGTTCAAAAAGAAAAACCGTTTTTGGGTACTTTTGAAGTGCTTTACTTTTGAAACGGAAGAAGATTTCAAGAAGATTTATATATGTATATTGATATAAGTTAAACAGACGATATCTCAGAGTCCAAAGAATATTTCTACATCTTTTAAGAACTTTTGAAGGGCAAAAACGGTACTTTAAGACCGTTTTATTGTAGTTACTGCATTTTTAGGTTAAAATATGTCAAAACCTGACGAATAGAATAATTTTTGAGGTCGGATTCGAGTTCAACGCATTGAAAACCTTTCGAAAAGTAGTTCGGAGATCTTTTTTTATTTTTTTTTTTGGCCTGTGGAATCTTCAGAAGCAGATTTAATGTAAATAAATAAAATTGAAATAAATGGAACCCACAAACAACATTTTGTGACTGGAGCAATAATTTAATAAATCTAATTAAATTTCAGATTTTGAAATCTAAAAATAATTAAAATATGTGAATTTACACAGAGTGTTCTTTTAATGGAGTTTCCACTGTGCCAAGAACTTTTCAACGGTGTCATGTAAACATGCTCTCCGGCTCCAAAAGAGCGCTGCCACTCTTTGGATGTCCCTGACAATTGTTTGTATTCTTCCACCTCTCCATCTTCGCCACTACTCCTCCCCCATGCATCCATCCACAACACACACACACCTGAGTCCTCTCGTTCTCTTTCTCACTTAAACTAGCTCTCGCTCTCTGTCTCTCACCTGTTGCTAAATAAATTAATATGAAGAGCGGTATCCATTGAGGCGACGAAAAAACTGAAATGGCGCGCTTGAGCAAATGCGACGTTGGCGTCGTAATTTGAGCTGCGCTTTTCGTGCGGTCTCGACTTCTCGTTGTTGTTCTTGTTGCTGTTGTTTCCACTGCTGCTGCTTTCCTCTGCTGTTGTTGTTGTTGTTGCCGTTGTGTTGGTGACGCACCCGCGGTCACAGCCATGATCGTATTGGAAAGGGTTTTCGCTTTAAGGTTTTCGTTTCGGCTAATAGTTTTCATCCAGGTGATTTTGATTCATTGGGCATTGAGCTTCGTTTGTTATTATTTATTGCATTCTTCTCTATTTCTCTGTTGCCTCTCCCACACGCACACACACACACACGCGCGACACGTTTGCCGCACTTGGCTTAGAACAGGTTTCCTTCAGTTTATATTTTTCTTCTTTTTTTCGCCAGTTGTATTATTTGCACACTTTCGCACGCGACACTTTCTAGCCTGAATTTGAATATTGAGCACAGAGATTCCGTTTCCGCTTTGAGCCAATCTAATTTCGCACTTTTTCACGCTGGCCAGAATTGTTACCCTAAATCACACACACACGCGCAGTTGGCTTAAAAGAGAGTTGAGCTTCAGCCGTTGTTGTTGTTGTTGCTGCCCTTTTGAACTGCAGCACTCACGCACACGCACACACACTGGCCGACACCAACACCGAAGCCAAACGGCCAACAACGTTAAAATAACGTTTGGACGGTTTTCAATTTATAATTTTCCCGCGGAGCGGTACGTGATGTCGTCCGGTTTTTTCAAAAAAATTTTTCGAAATGGCCCGGGGAGAACCTTTATATATAGAAAAGTGTCAGTGTGCCCGCCGGCTTTTCCGTTTTTAAGTTTAAAAATCACGGAAAAGTAGCGAGCATTTCCGCTTTCGCGGCATCTGGGCACACAACGCTCGAAACCAGTATGACAGAAAAGTCTGACAACGTATGAGCTCATAAACGCAAAGCAACTGGTCACACACGATTTTACCGCCAGATTTAAAAAAAGAGTTAATTTAAATAAAAGTATAATCTAATTTCTGAAAATCAGAAGTTTTGGAAAGTAATACGTATTTAAGAGTATACATTTAAACACCATAATTTTGTAAGAGGAAGGATTATGTCCGATAAATATAATATGAATATTGGTATATAAATCATACTAAATTCCATCTTAATTTGGAGGAAAATATTAATAAATTCTATATATCAATCTAAAATTATTGTATCTAGTGTGATTAATACAATTTTGGTCATTTGTTTATTATGACGTAAAAAGATTGGCATACATTTAATTTAATGTGCACCACATCGACCGTATTTGTAGCTAAGTCACCTTTTTAAAGCAACAAGTGGATTTGAATTAAAATTAAAGTAATATAATAAATTACAACAAGATTCCGTTTAACAGATTTCCAGGGAACTATCCAAAAAAATATTTAATTATTAACTAAATTACGAATAAAATAAGTTTTCTATACTCGAACAAAAACCAGCTAAATTAATTAATTTTATTAACACTGTAATCAGAAATATTTTTAAAAATGTACAAAATGTTCTCTTAATCCAATGTGTGTCATGTATTTCTGGAAAAGTTTCCCCAACCTATGAGATATTTCCCAACTTATAAACAAGCTTGCAAAAAACTTGATTTAATCAGTAGAAAAATGTGCAAAAATTCCTCTATTCTAGTTACAAATTGACACATTACAGCGGAATGCATAAACTTCTATATAAATCACGAGCCACGCGGATATGCAAGTGCGTACTTTATGCTAATGAAACCGCCTACAAAGCACCGGCTTATCGCTTAAAAAAAGAAAAAACTTGCTAAGAAGCTAGAAAATTTGTGTAACAAAAAGGCCGACAACAAGTGGCCAAATTTTGGAGGTCTAGGTGAGACTATATAATGCCAACATTAAATGGAGTCACAGCAGTACGAAAACTTGGTAAAATGGCAAAGTTCCCAAGTAAACCATTCCTTTTCCTGCTCCTGGTGCTGCTGGGCATTTATCTGGGAGATACCATGCCCCTGGAGGACATGGACTCCGAGGAGATGATTGACTTGACCGATTTGGGGGACACAATATTCGGCAATCCCGATTTGGAGACTACCGGGGCCTTGGTCGAAGCCCACAATGAGGAGTCTGCCCAGAATCCCGAGGAACTGGGCACGTACTACGAGGGAGATATACTCATTCCGCTGAGTTATACGGAAAGCAGATCCAATGGCACAAGGAATGGCATCCTGGCGCTGAGCTCCCGCTGGCCGGGCGGCGTGGTGCCATATGAGATCAAGGGTCCGTTTACCTCCCAGGAATTGGGGAACATCAATCATGCTTTCAAGGTAAAACTAAAAAATATTTACTAAAATAGTAAAAGGACAAACTTATGATGTCTTTAAAGGAATACCACACCCGTACCTGCGTGCGTTTCAAGCCCCGGACCACTGAGAAGGACTACATTTCGATTGGCAGTGGAAAGTCGGGTTGCTGGAGCAGCATTGGACGCCTAGGCGGACGCCAGGATGTGAATCTGCAGTCACCCAACTGTCTCAGGACATACGGCACTCCAATCCACGAGCTGATGCACGCCTTGGGATTCTTCCACGAACAGAATCGCCACGAGCGCGATGCCTATGTCCGCGTGATGAGCGACAACATCAAGCCCGAGATGATGGCCAACTTTGAGAAGGCCAGCTCCCGAACCCAGTCGGGCTTCGGTGTGGACTATGACTATGCCAGCGTAATGCACTACTCGTCCACCAGCTTCACCCGGAATGGCCAGCCGACGCTGAAGGCTCTGCGTCCTGGTGCCGATGCCAGCCAGATGGGACAGCGACGTGGCTTCTCCGCCGGAGATGTGCGCAAGATAAACGCCATGTACAAGTGCAAGATGTAGGTGAATTTAAGGAGGATTCAGCTGAAATCTTGTAACCTATACCATCAAAACAGTATTAAATATTCACAAAATAAACATCGAATGCTGCACCATTTAAAATTCCATTTTCCTGTCAAATTGAGTTTACTGCAAAAATATTTCTATGGGTACAATAATAATATATTTAACATTGAGCCGTGCCTGGCTTGTACTTGTCCAGGGATTCCACATAAAGATCTCCTTAATGGTGCGGCAGGTTCTTGTTCGTCTCGAAGAAAAAGTTGCCCTGCAGGTTGAGCTCCTTGCAGAGCGTAGAGAATCGCCGGATGGCATTGTAGGTGCCGTGCTGGCTCTCGGTTCCATCTTCGGCGAAGGGAAACAAACACAAAGCATAACAGAAGATACTATATATGTTTATATACACAGCGGAACAACGGCCCCGATTGCATGCAGTGGTTAAGTGGTAATCCGGGTGATCCGCTTCAGTTAGGTTGTGGTTAGTGGGGACGCGCCTTGTGCTGCAGGTTGTGGTGGCGGCTGGCCTTACCTGGGCCCGCGAATCCGGCACCCGTGGCATTTAGATCCAGGTTCATGTACAGCGCCATGTTGCCGGTGGAGCCGTGGCGCGAGCGGTTGTTAAGAAAGTCCCGGATGTGCTGGACAATCAGATCGATGGCCACTGAAAAGGAAGAGAGACGATCATTAGAAGGTCGAGGGGTAATCGCATACTCGGCTATCAAATGCTGCACCGATTGCAAGTCACTGAAACAACCACTTACCTTGCTGCTCCTCCAAGAGCGCCATCGATCCGAGGACTTACTCTAGCTCTAGTTAGTAGGGTCTATTACCTAGTCGCATCTAAGCTGGGCGGCATTTTTGGTTGTTGTTAAGTGTCTGTTAACCTATTGTGTCTTGTGGCTTGGGTGAATGTGCTTTACAATCAGCAGTATGTGTACTTACAAAATGAAACACTGGTTTATCTTCGCACATTTGCTGGCAGAAATCTAGTCTATCTTTTGTGTTTGAGACGGCTTTCGCAGCATTTATACAAGTGGAAAGTCGCTTATGTCGACTTTGGAGATGCCCGGTACTTTGGGAATGTTTAACAAACCATCCTTGTAAATTCTACAAACTTATGTATGTTTACCAAGTTGAAGGACGATTAAATGGGTGATTTAGTTGTTTTCATCATCTAATATTACTCTAATTTTTAATATTTATCATTTGCTTAGGGAATTGCTTGATTTTTTGTGAAAAAGAACTACAAAATGAACTCTGGCGTATGACAATGACACCATTTATAGTTTTTTAATAGTTTTTGTACATTTTTTGTTATATTCTAACTATTTGTTGATGTCTTCGTAAGGAAATCTATTAATTTACCAAGGTTTCAATTGATTTTCAATGATTTTAGATATGTTTTTTTAATTATTAAAGGATATTTTTCTATTTTAAAGTCTGTAAGATGTCAAGAATATTTAAAATTAACTAAGAAGTGAAAAGTTAACATATTTTGGATACTATAACTGCTTACTTATGTAGTTTTTCTTGAAATATTTAAAATAAAAAAGAAAACTACATATTTGTATTTACATTTACAAATTTCTGGGCATTCAGAGCAACAGACAAAGTCAATAAGAGTTCAAAAAGAGGGCTTAACAACAAACTATCGGGCATTGGAACAAAGTTATACTATAATTATGTGTGTGACATGGCTGTGATTGTGAATAAGAGTGCTGAGAACCTGTGTAAGAGCCTTTTCAGGACTGGGCACCGGGTTAGAGTAATTGAACTTTGATAATTCGCTATAACTTAGGACCCGAGTTAGACTGTTTGGGTTATTTGGATGAACAGAAACGAGCTTACGTACATACACACTACCATGTATTGTGGAACATATGCAGGAGAAGATACAACTAGTTATAAAGATACTTTTCAAACTTAAGGCTACGTTAATCGGTTACGATGAGACGACCGAATGAGAAGCGATGCCGGCGCTCGGTATTAGGATATTTTATTCTTAGTGTGCTGCTGCGCGCCTGCTTATTTTTTTTTTTGGCAATTAGTACAAGCTGAGGACGAAGCGAGCTTGGCGTTTAGTGATCTCGCTTCATGCTGGTCGACGCCACCCTGACTGTGTTGCTGTGCTGTGCGCTGTTGGTGGTGGCGAGAATCTCCCCGATATGGTGTACAATAAGATCAATGGCAACTGCAAGAAATACAATAAAACAACAGGAACGAAAACGAAAACAAGAACAGAGGGGAAATCATAACGCAAGAGTTACAATCAACAGAGATGACGGAAAACAAGGAGGGGGAAGAAATGTTGATAGATTGAATATAATACTCGTATTTAGTCAATACTCAAGCAGTCTATGTGATAAGAGTTTGGTGTCCTCGCAAGACGGGGTTAATCGAACCAGAAACGAAAGAACCATTGCTAAAACTATGGTTATTAGGCAAACCAACTCAACGAAACACTACAAACGCTCAAGGTGTGTAAGACTGTGTGTGTTGGGTGTGGCATAGAGAGAGTGTTTAGAGTGCTGCCTCACCTGTGTTGTCGGCGCCTCGCGGTATAATAACGTCAGCAAACTTTTTCGTCTGAAAAAAAAGAGTAACACCTTACGGTTTTCATTACATTTAAAAACAGGAAGTAGCTGCAGCTTACGGGTGAGCAGAACTCCTCGAAGGCGGGCTTCACGAAGGTCATGTACTGGGTAAGCACGGCGTCCAGGTCCCTTCCACGCTCGTTGATGTCACGTGGCACTACAATGCAATATAAAAGGTTAATTTAAAGTACTTTTGCAACGCCACAACTCACCTCTTCGGGCCAATCTCGTGTCGGAATCAGTGTCCACGAACAGTTTCATATGGAACAGGTCACGGATTTTGGGAAAGTAAAAGACCAGGATGCCCTCAAACAGGACCACATCCGCTGGGTAGATAACCAGCATGTTTTCAAAGTCCCTGGAGTGAAATCAAGCAGAAATTAGGCAAAAGAAAGGCAGATATTACATTAATTAAAGCAGACATCCGGTAGAACTCCCCGAGCAACACTCACAGCGAATTGGTGCGGTAATCGTAGCTGGGAATCTCCACCTTGTGCCCCTGCAGAATGTTCTGCAGCGTGCTGTACATCAGCTCCTCGTTGAAGGCGTCCGGATGGTCAAAGTTGAAGAGTCCCTTCTGGGCCTTGGCCTTCTCGGCGGCCGTAAGCTCGCGGTAGAAACTGTCCTGGCTGATGGACACCACCTGGCGTTGCGTGTGATCCATCTCCGCCTGTCCCAGCTGTTCCATTATCTTCTTGCACACCGTCGACTTGCCGCTGGCCGTTCCGCCGGCCACGCCAATGAGGAATGGGGACTTTACCTCGTCGCCGGCACAGCCGTCGCCATTGGGCAGACGCAGTGCGTCCGATTTCCGTAAATCCTGCATTTTATGCTCCGAAAATCGTGCCAATTTTTTTTCAAACAGCTGTTGGATTGCCTTCAGTGTGGCCAGATTCAAATTTGGTTCTTCTCCTAAAAAATCTTAAATAAATTAAATTGTTAAATGGTCACACAAATTGGAAGCAGTTTGGTCAAGCAGTGAGAGAATCAGGTTAACAAGCAGTGTGACAAACAGTTTGACAAGTATCTCGGCAAGCAGTGCGACAAGCAGTTTGACAATCCGTTAAAAAAGCAGTTGTTTCAAATTTCTAATATTTGAATTATTTTCAATTTATATAATTTTTTTATTATTAATAAATATCTATGAAGGAAGTTTAAGCTTAGTCAAAACTCTTTTGTACGCACGCGGCCGCCGCCAGAGCCGCACCGCGCCCGGATCCGTCCTCCGTGGGAACCAACTCGAATTTGATGCCCGGCTTGAGGAGCTTTGTCATGTACTTGGTGAGTATGTCGTGGTACGTGGGATGGTAGCGGTACACGCCGCCGTCGATGGCGATGACCACCTCGTTGATGTTCATCTTGTTGATGAGCGTGACCAGGCCGCAGGCGCACAGTTTGGCCGAACGCGAGGTTACCGCCTCGCAGATGTGGCGCAGACTCTGGCGGTCCGAATCGTTGTTGCCCCTCAAGCCGAGGGCGTTCATGACCTTGTTGCAGCTGCGGTACTCCCCGGGGGGGTCGCTCTCGATTTCCGAAATGTCCGAGGAGACAAAGGACCACGGCTGCTGGAGCCTCTCCGAGTACTCGTTCCGGAAGATGACACCCTTGGCCATCAGATCCAGGAGGATCAGGCGCACCAGCTCGCCCATGTACATCCCGGAGATGCACTTCTCGAATGTCTGCTTGCCGGGATTGGGTGTCACCTTGTCGATCGCCCTGTCAAAGGGCGTTCGCACAAAGTCCAGCAAGCCGTTGTCCCCAAAGGCGCCCCACTCCGTGTTGATGACCATGTAGGGCTTGCGACTGGTCTGGTATTCCTCGAAGCACTCGGCATTCACCGTCTTCTCCACGTAGCAGGCGTTGGTGCCAGTGCCGACGATCAGGCCGATGCGGCATTTACGGTTGAGGTACGCCACGGATAACAGGGTGCCCACCGTATCGTTAATCAGGGCAACCACATTGACATTAATGTCCTGTCGTCGTAAGATGGCTTCCTGCAGCATTTGTACGACATTGCGGCCCACCACGCCCTCGACACGAAAGCCTTTGGTCCAGGCGACCAGGACGCCCTTGGAGAGACTCTGCTGCGTGCAGGGGAACGAGAAGGTGAAGCCCAGGGGCAGTCCCTCGTCCTCCAGGCCAAGCTGCTTGCAGAACTGTGCGAGGCACTCGGCCAAATAATCGAAAAGATCAGTGCCTTTGCCCGTCATGAGCGGCGTGGGAAACACAAAGCTCTTCGACTTGATATCCAAGTCCGACTCGTCATTTATTGTCACCAGAATCACCCGGAAATTGGAGCCGCCGAGATCGAGGGCCAGAAACTTGCCACGCTCCTTTCCCGTGGGTAAATCCTGCACGTAGGTCACGAAGCACTTGACCGCCGCCCGCGGATGCGTGTCCTTGGCCAGCCCCATCTTCACCTCCTTGGCCAAGCGTTCCACCACTTGGACCAGCTGCGCATCTTCGATGAAAAAGCCCTTGACCGCCGCCTCTACGTCCGGGTGAATGCTGTTCACCATTGTTGCCACACAGCCACCAAAACTGGCGCACCTCTTCAAATGGAATTTTGACTGGGTTGCCGAACGATTTATGAAATTATGATGAAAGGTTTGTGGTAGCTACTATGAGCCACTGGCCAAAGCATACTCAATGGGGTTCCTATTATTTTTATTACCACTTTTCTACACCTTGAAAGCTAAATCTGAATATAACAGACTCTTGTAATAATAATTTATGAAGGGTATGTGGAAGCCTCTGTGAGCCCCTGGCCAAATCATACTTACTTCTACATCTAAAAGCTAAGCCCGAATCTTCCGGGCTCTTTCAATAATAATTTCTCCCTCTTTCTGTAATTTTGAGGTAACTATACAAGGTGGTCGCCTCGCAAGAACTGATCTGAACTGAGAAATACAAATTAAAAGTTTTTGCCTTATAAATATATAATTTATTCAATAACAAAACTGTTCAGTATTTGCCTCCATGCCTCTGACTTATTAAACCCTTTTGACCTAGTAGTCCACAACGAACATCTTGGCATCGGTCCTGTACTTGCTGGCATGGGTCATTCCTGCCATGATGGCCGCCCCCACACCGGAACTGTTCTGGGTGATGACGAAATCGAATTTATAATTCGGATTGGTGAGCTGTGCGGTGTACTTGTTGAGGGCCTTGGCATAGGATGGATGAAGGCGATAAATGCCGCCGTCTACGGCGATCGAGATTTTCGGCAGCTTCATGCGATTGATGAGAGCAGACACTCCGCTGGACACCAGCATGGCGGCTCGATCTGAGACTTTAGTGCAGATATAACGGAGGGCGGCCAGATCCCGGTCTTTGCATTGACGGATGCGGAACTTGTCCATCACCAGCTGGGCCTTGGTGTAGACACCCGGCGGATCGGATGACACCTCGATCACAGAGACCATGTCCAGCTTCCACTGTATACCGACGTAGTCGCGCCGTTCCCCCTCGAAGATGATGCCCCTTTGCATGAGACGGAATAGCACAATGCGAACCAATTCGCCCACGAAGAGGGCTCCGCTGAACTTCTCGTACAGCCGCATGCCGGGATTAATGGACTCGTTGTCCAACTGTTTATCGAATTCGTTACGCAGAAAGTCCAGCTGCCCGGCGTCACCGAAGTGCGCCCAATCCGAGTTGATTATCATTTCACCCCTTGGATTCTCCTCTCCCTGGTAAGTTTCGCAATTCTCGATTTGCTCCACGTAGCATGAGTTGGCAATGCTTCCCATTACCAGGCCAATTCGGGTATCCGGCTGGGCCCAGCAGAGGGCCAGCAGAGAACCGGCTGCCACATTGATAATGCCCATCACATCGATGGATATTTCGGGGAATTTGGCCAGAGCTTCGCGGAACAGTTTAACAATATCCTTGCCAATGACACCGTGTGCACCAAAGTCCTTGGTCCAGCTAACAAGGTAACCCACATCCAGGGCCAATTTGTTGAGCGTAAAGGCAAATGAGATACCCATCGGTAGATTTTCCTTCTCCACCTTCTTTTCCTTCACAAAATTGGCAATGGTGGTGGCCAGAAAGGTGATCACCTCGGTTGACTTGCCCGCCGTCACAGTGTGCGGCAGGATCACGCACCTGGAACTGGTGTATATATCCCTCTCGCTGCATAACTTGACCAACATTATGCGGCAGTTGGTCGGCATCATTTCGATGGCCAAGAACCGGCCCCGTTCACGGCCCGTCGGCAATTCCCTGACATAGCTCAAGTGACACGGAACCGTCGAGCGATCGTGCGAGTCCCGGCTGAGTCCCATTTTTATCTCGCGTTCCATGAGATCCCTGACCCTCTCCAGCTCTTCATCGGACGGCGCGAAACACTGGCAGGTCTTGTAGACTTCGGGAAAGTCTATTTCGGGCTTGAATTTGGCCATGGCTATGCGGTTCGGGCTAACGTCTGTCTTGTCTAGCTTGGGGATCTTGGGGGGATAGCATTTCCCAGGCCTGTTTGGATCTTTAAATCAAATTTGTATATTAAAGTAATGAAACAACACTTGGTGCTCTTTATTTACACGATAACGAGAAATGCGTCACAAAGAAATGCTTAGATCACTAGTTGAGTTATCATGTGGATGTGGCGGTTGTTAGCAGCTCCTTCTCTCTTTTCTCTATTCTTTAGATTTTCTGGATAAATCCCAATAACTGCTGGCTATGACACAATGAATTCCGCCACAAGGGCGCTTGCTAAATGTGAAAGTTGGACTACAACTCGCACGCTAACTTAAATCGAGGGTTAGGTTAGGCTTAAGGCTTAAGAGGAGCTTCGAAGGATACTAATAGATACGCGTCACGTGAGAAACATGTCGGGAAAATCGCTTTGCAGCAGATCACTAAAAGGATAACCCTCCAGGCTGGCCAGGGAGCTAATGCAGGCCGAGGGCTGCTGATCGCTGCCAAAGTCAAAGGAGTCCGCCGATCTCTGATCCAACAATCGCAGACTGAGCTCAACATCCGATTTCTCCAGACCGGACATGGGTATATCGCCGCGACATCCGGGTAAAAGGGACTCGCCGCTTCCGGTTAGCAGGCTCTCATAGCCCGGACTCAAGCAGGTGAGAGAGTCTCCGTCGGAGGCTTCCAAGAGCAGAGTGTCCAGGTCACTGATTCCATGTAATCCAACCAGACTATCCACCTCCAGACCGGGACTGCTGCTGCTATGGCTGTTGGACGACGAGGATAACGAGGCGTAGGCGGAGGAGGCGGGCGATCCTATCGATGAGGTGGCATAGCAGGATTCCCCGGAACTAATCGGTGTGATGGGAGGCACTACCTTGGCCAGCTTTTGGTTCTGCCTCTTGCTGGCCGCTGAGCTCTTCTTGCCACCACCCTTGGTCTTGGCTGGCTTCTTCACCGCTGCAGGCGCTATCAGTGGGGCCTCCACTTCCACTTCAGCTTCCTCGGCCACATCGGAATCCACTCTCGCCTCGCGATTGGCACTCTCCTCCAGGCACTCCCCAATAAACTCGCTCTCATAGCTCGGATCCTGGATGGAATCGCTCAGCATGGTGATGTACTTCATGGCCAGCCGCAGGGTGGTGATCTTGGTCAACTTCTCACTGGCATTGGCCGCATCCTCGCCGGTTATCGCTTGGGGCACACAATGTCTGAGGGTCTCGAAGGCCGTGTTGATCTCTCGCATCCTGGTACGCTCCCTGGCATTCGCTGTCTTCCGGCGGTATTTGCTCAACGGCGGTGCTTTCGTCTTGGCCTTTGTGGGTGTATTTTTCCGCGATTTACTCCTTGGCTCCACAATGGGATCCAATTCCAGTTGAAAGTCAGGCAGGTGGGCGGTGTCCGCCTCCTCGATGGCATTTCTCTTCTGTCGCTTCTGTCTGAGGGAATACTTTTCGCCACTTTGGGCGCTGGCCGCCTTCCTTTTCCGCGAATCCTTGGCCTGCGGCAAATCCATGTCGTTCAGATCGGCGGCGTAGTTGTGCAGCTCGTACGTGTTGGACTTCATCTGAAAGTGGAGTGCAGAGAGGCAGACGTTAGTCGTGGATCTTGCAGGCTTATTTCGAACCCAACCAATACCATCCCCAGGCAATTAACAATTTTGTTTTCCTCCAAAGACATCATATGGGGGGGCCCTGGGCAATCGAGCGAATCGGTTCTTTTTCGGACCAACCCCGGGCCGAAAACTTCCGTAAACGGCTCTTGAATTGGCTTCAATCAACTGAAGTCGACTCTTGAGCAGTGCTTCCGTCATAAAACCCACTGAAGCCGAAAAACCGAAACGAAACGAATTGAAACGAAACGCATCAGGCCAAAAACTCATAAATACAATTTAGGAGTGGGGCCAAGAACAAATTGATCTGCCGAGCAAACACACACATTTTCTCATTGCTCATTGCATTGCGCAATCCTCGAAATTCCGAGTAAGTATCTTTTTCATTTCTGAATCACTTTCGGTTCGGAGTCAAATCTAGATGAGTCGTCTCCGACATTCTCTATGAGCTGCCTAAGCAGATCCTCAAAAAGCATTACTCAAGGTGTCACAAGTCACAGTTTGTGGGGTTTTTTTTAAAACGAAAGTGAATAAGTTTGAATGCTTAAATAATATAAATTCCTCGTAGTATTCTTTATACAGATATATACACTATAATATTTGTGAATGGGATTAGTAATAAGCTTTCCAGGTTCTAGTAAAAACTTTACTAAACACCAATTAAGCAACCAAACTGTTATTGTTTCATTCATTTTTCTTTTACCAAATTATTTTAATTGGAACTTTTTAGATCCCATTTTGAGAAAATAGTTTTAATAAGTTTCAAATTTCCATCATCATTGCCAAGGGCGCACACTCTACTCAATTACAATTGTACATAGATTCGAACAATTTGAGAAAGTTTTTTGTCTGCTGTGGTAAATAAAATGCTTATTGTTTTCCTTTGTTTGCGGTAGGTCAGCTATACCAAATATTTTCCAGCGCTTTTCACTCACATTTCCCCTGCCACGAAACTATGTAGTAGCTGAATGCATGGAAAATGCCATTGCGGTTGCTGTTGGCGGTTGGAAAATGCAACCAGACAAAAGCAAGACAGAAACAGTTAATGAATGCATTTTAATGCAAGAATTAAGTTACATGAAAATGTAACACGAAGCCAACGCAAGCAAACGTCATTTCTACCACCTAAACACAGAAATGCATACAGGGAGAGAAAAATTAAATATATATTCGGTTAAAAGAAACGTATGTTTAAGTTTGTTATAATATATAAAAAGTGTTTAAAAAGTAGGACCTTCTAAAAGGTTTTTCCGGAATATAACAAGTATATATTCTGTTAAAAGAAACATATTTTTAAGTTTGTTATAATATATAAAGAGTGTTTGAAATGTAGGACCTTCTAAAAGATTTT